>JAVQJF010015546.1:0-29360 GCA_036023855.1 Gadopsis marmoratus | reverse complement strand
TGAACATAATGTCACATGCTCCCAGAGCCTAAAGTGCTGCCTTCCAGTTGCTTATTTTGTCTGACAAACACTCAAAAAGAGTAACATTTTTCACATTATTTTCTGTTGATCGCATAATCGTTCAAGCCCTTTAACATGAATAGAACCTGTATTTTCATGACCCTTAACATTTCATTGCAGAAACTGTGGATCATTTAAACCCACCTACACCAGATAGCCTCTAGCCTCACCTGTGACAACTTCGACAAAATAAACTCTCTCTGTTTGAAGCTTTGGGCAGCCTGAACTCTGGCATAAAAAGCCACAGGGGGATTAATAGGTTAATAGTATAGTTTATGCTATGTAGTTTTTACAACTGGAAATTTTCAAACGAGCATTTTGAGCTGTAAAGTAAGATGTCAAATGATCAGGATTCCCTGTTAGATGAAAAGTTCTTGCAGTGTGAGTGAAAACACAGTATAAATATTCATATATAACAGTATGGCAAGGATGATTATAAACTCTGTGTTTCTCTGTCTTTTAATGTAGCTGAACTTCCAGCGAAAGGTTGGGGTGATGTACTGCCGAGCCGGGCAGAGCTCAGAGGAAGACATGTACAACAATGAGAGCTCGGGGCCGGCATTCGAGGAGTTTCTGGATCTGCTCGGGGAGCGGGTGCGCCTGAAGGGCTGGGAGAAATACCGAGCTCAGCTGGACAATAAGAGTGAGCTGAAAACACACACCACACCCGGATCTATTGGCTGGATCTCACCTTGTCACAGGACCATTATCCGAAGGGCATCAGTGCATCACTGAAAGCCTAAGATAACTCCTATCTAGCCACATGTAATCTGAGTAATGCCTGCAAAATAGCATAGTCACTGCTGATTATCTCAGAGCTGTTTTCCCTTCAGTGAGCAGCAGAGACCAGCAAATAGGACAGATTTCACCATGATTGTGACAGTTTGAGTTTAGTCTTTCATTCAGAGATGTTGACTGATTTTGTTAAATCTCTTTGTGTGTGTGTGTGTGTGTGTGTGTGTGTGTGTGTGTGTGTGTAGCGGACTCAACTGGAACACATTCCCTCTACACGCGTTACCAGGACTACGAGATTATGTTTCATGTGTCCACTATGCTGCCCTACACATCCAACAACACACAACAGGTAAAATAAATCCTATATATATTTCAACTTCAATTTCAGAGATATGAGATATGACATGTATATTTCCTTTTTGTCCAATACCAAGTTCAGCTCTCGGAGTTCGCAGCATTTTCTCAAATGTTTCACCACTATTCTCCAGGAAATTGCATCAGTCTTGGCACAGCCCTTCATTACCCATCTCTGTTCAGAATGCCATGCTTTGGTAAATGCGTTAGAAAAAGCCTCCGGACTCCGCAACAAGCCTGACATAAAAATCCTGCCCCCCAGTGTTCACTCCCACCATGAACGTATTCTCTGTCATCTGTTCTTTATGTGTTGTCTTACAGTTTACGCCTGTTCGTTGTCACTAACAAAGAAAGTGGATATGACATGCTAACATAGATTAAAGGTTTAAATAAATAAAGAGATACCTCTTTAATCTGTCCAACAGCTTGGCATTTGGTAGTTTTAGTTACATAAAGCAGAGTATTTATAGCTTGATGAAGTTTTCTTTATATCTAGTTTCAGTTCTAGGGTGTTTTTTTTTTTTTGAAAGAAGTGGTATTTTTTTCAAGTCATGGAAAGTTTCCTAATGCTTAATCAATGAACTTGAATATCAAGACTTGGTAATCTCTCAAGTATGGTATTTTTTGAGCAACATCATGCTCATGGCCATGCAAGCTTATTTGAAAGAAAACTTACATATGCTTATTTTATTTTTTATTATATTTTACTTAATTTCAGCACTACTCTTTTCACAGTAACACATTTGCACCTACTCACCCTTAAAATTGGTTAATAAGTAAAACAAAGTCATACTAATCTCAGTTCATTTGAACTTCAACAAATGAAAGAACACCTATTTTGCTTTTTAGGGTAATCTCTTTAGCTGTTTCTAAAAAACTTTGTTTTAACCTCTTGAGACATAAAGCATGTCAAACTCTTCCAGTGAGATATGGCTCGTTCTCCACTGAGTTTAACATAATGACTCTGGCCTGCTTGGTAAATACATTTCTGTGTCTCTGTTTCGCGTCAACAGTTGCTGAGGAAGCGACACATCGGTAACGACATCGTGACAATCGTGTTCCAGGAGCCAGGCGCCCTGCCTTTCACTCCAAAGTCCATCCGCTCGCATTTCCAGCATGTCTTCATCATCGTTCAGGTTCATGAGCCCTGCAGTGACAACACCTACTACAGGTCTGACTGGGTCCTATCTGTTACACTCCAAATACCACTTTTGATACATTTTACAGGCTGAAACCTCTTAATGATGGCCAGCTGCTGGGTCTTATGTGTCAAAGGAAGTAGTGAACGAAAATAAAGTTAAGCGATTTTGCTCACCATATCATCCATGATTCGTGTTGCATCTTGCGTCGTAGAAGTTGTGGGGCAGCTCAGGAGAAAACACAACTCAAGTGCTGCAAACAAGACATAGATCGAATGTTTCTACTGTATCCTCTCTCTTACTCTGTCATTCCTCTTATTCTCTTCTCTCCCTCCCAGGGTGGCTGTGACACGCTCTAAAGACATGCCATTATTTGGACCGCTGTTCCCTAGGGGCGCCCGATTCCCTCGCTCGCCTGCCTTCAGAGACTTCCTGCTGGCGAAGGCAGTGAATGCTGAAAACGCTGCAGAGAAATCAGAGAAGTTCCGCTCCATGGCCACCCGCACACGGCAGGAATACCTGAAGGACCTGGCTGAAAACTATGTGACCACCACACCCATCGACTCCTCCACCAAGTTCCCCCTGCTCTCCCTGGGGGGCAAGCGCAAAGACAAGCTGAAGGGTGCCAAAGGGGCCGAGCTGCACAGTGCCGGGGCACTGGTGTGGGCCGTGATGGTCAATGGAAGGGATGAAGGAGAGGCGGTAGAGCACCGGCTCCCCTGTCTGCTCGGGGTGTCGGCTGAGTCTGTGGTGCTCATTGAGAGGTGCACACGTAGAGTGGTGTTTAACTGCTCCTGTCGAGATGTCATCGGCTGGAAGGCAGTGACAGAGACTAAGGAGGGGGGGCCCTGCTTGGATATCTTCTATGAGCGTGGGGAGTCGGTGTCAGTCAGTGTGATGGACAGCCAGGCGGAGGACATACGAGAGGTGGTTCAGAGGCTAGAGGTGGGTGATTTAGTCCAGATTGGAAATTTTGCAGTTTATTTTGCGCTTTATGTCTTTCTGATTCATTCATCTTCTTCTCCTCATCTGCAGCTGATTACCCGGGGCTGTGAGGCGTTTGAGGTCACCCCCCTGCGTGACGGAGTCGGGCAGCCGGGCTTCCTGATGAACGAGGAGGGCTTTGTGACGGAGCTGCAGCGTTTCTGTTATGCTGAGAGCGGAGGCCTGCAGCTGTGGGCTCGCGTGGTTCGGCTGTGCGGACATTCGCTGGTTCACCTGACCCCCGAGGAGAGGACCAGGCTGCTGCGCACCGCGCACAAGATCCACATCACTGTCATCCCACCGGATGAGAATGGCAAACCTCGCAGGTGGGTGAGGCTGCAGACAGGAGGAGGAGAAGAGAGAGCACTAGTGAGGGCACATTTGGGTCAACACAGGGCAAGCCAGGAGAAGTGGCTCATGGGTACAAAGCATGCTCCAGAAGGTGAAAGGTAGTCCCAGTGACCGGGTGAGAGAGGGGTTGGGGGTTAGTGGGTCCATTCAGAAAAACAAGTGAGGTGCTACTCTGGGGTCACAGCTCACTCTGCTTTGCATGACGGCCTGCAGTCAGTGTCACACCAGCTGGCTAACAGCCAATCAATCCCTCTAATGATCTCTAATCACACGGGCACAGGCTGTCCCACTCTTACCAACCCACTATCCATTCAGCTGGAGTCAGAGAGAGGACATAGGCAGCTGTGGACAGAAATGTTCAAATAAATAAAAACCAAATATTAAACTGGACACCTCTGCAGCTCTTAACTTCAGAGCAACATTTCTAAGTAGGCAGCAGACGCATCCTCTGAGAATTCCGACTGGTTTATTTACATTTCAGTCCTGAAATGCTTGCTCTGTAACAATAAAGCACAAATTGTCACAACTCTTCATAGGATCTGGAGGCTCTGTGATTTCAAAGGAATATGACAGAAGCTTAGACAAATATAGCCCCCTTTTTTCCATCTCATCTTTGTTTTTGGCTTCTAGATTAATTTAAACAGTGAGTAGCAGATGAGAAGCTGCATGGAAAAAGAGCGCCGTGATGGTTTTCGTCTTACTAAGTACGTTGTTTTATGTTTCATTTTCTGCAGAAGTTTCTCGGAGCTGTACCAGAAAGCCATCAAGGATGCAGAGTGTAAGCCCGGCGAGGATCAGTCCGGAGAGGCCTGGGTGCTGGACGAGAGGGAAGAAGAGGAGGATGAGGAGGATGAGGAGGAGGAGGAGGTGGAGGAGGTGGAAGAAGAGGAGGAGGCGAGGGGGGGCACGCTGAAGGCGGGTGGGGTCTGTGAAGTGGACATAATTCCAGTGCAGGTGGAGGGCGAAGAGGGCGAAGGGCAGTCGTGTGGTAAAGGGCAAAGTGAGAGAAGTCCCGGCTCGCTCCTCACGCCGCCCAGCTTACCGTTGTTACGGGCCACTTCTCTACAGGACAAACCGGCCAATAAGAGCCAGGAGGGCAGCGCCTCGCAGCTCACACGCAGCTGCTCTTTGGAAAGACAGCCATCCTACAGGGATACGTGTGATGGGTGAGTGTTACTAGAGCTCATGTGAATAGCCTGACAAATTACGTGTTTTACGTGTTTTCAAATTATTCTGTTACGGAGGCGTCATAGAGAAATAGATCATAAAAAAACAACAAGAATTGCTGCTTTGCGAGCTGTTCTTTCTGGTTACATCTGCAAACCGGGAGACCATCAGGTAAAAGGGCTCTTAAATCATCCAACACAGCTGAAAATATCCTCAAACTGAAACTGACTCATCACAATTTAATCTCCTAGTCAGTGCATCACATTTCCTGCAAAGGACACGGCACAGAGAAAGGACACCGAGCTCTGTGTCAGTCTGCGTCACTGAAGTGTGATAACTTAATGCTAAAGTTCTAAAATTATGTTTCACGTTACAAAATTCACTTAGATGTTACTTTTTCAGTTTGAATGGTTGTACAGTAGATTTTCAACACTTCAGTAGTACGAAGTTCAAAACGTTTGTTCAAGTAAATGACAACTCGATAGCACATTTGTCTACATTAAACAAGCAACTTATATTATGGTCTACGCTGGGCACTATTTCCATGATCCTCTTGAGTATAAAGGTCCTGGTGTTTGTTGAGCTCCAAGGAGAGAGAAAAACACACATGTAAACGCGGACAGATCATTTTAAACACACTGGTTGGTTTCACCCCGAGAACCCAAAAAAGCCACATCAGCTTGAACAGGAAATTGTGTGTAAAAAGGAAATATTCATGAGGATAATATTAAACTCTGCAGCTCACCAAAATGAATCTGACTGTTTATTGTCATGCAAAGGCAGAACTGAATAATTTGACTGAAACCGCATCAGATATGATATTTTTGATGGATGATTTTGTGAGTGCAGTATAGCAAACATCAATCAGGCCAAAATCTAAACCATCCTGGAGATTACTTGTCTAAGTGCTCCAGTTTCTGTTTTGACCTCTGGATTGGATAAAAAAATATATATGTCATGAAGCATCAACAGCAGATGTGCTTTGTGTCCCCACCACTGCATCTCTCCCTCCCTGCCCGGCGAACAGGCACGTGTACGACAACGTGGGGATGAAGGGGGTCGGCCACATCTATGAGAACGTCTGCGAGCTGAGGGACACCACACCTGATCTGATCCTGGCTGTCAAACCCAAGGTTCCCCTGGAGGACGAACAGGTGACAGACAGAGACGCAAGGACATGTGAGCAGCTTCTCCCCAGCACTCCATCCCCTCTCTGACAGTGTCATCTCCCCTCTATCTCTCTGTCTGCAGTTCATGGGGGCTGAGTTTGGCGATGACAAAGCTTCGGCGAGTGACTCGTCTTCCCGGCTGTCGTGTGTTGACCGAGCTGAAAGAAACTCACGAGCCCTAAGTCTTCATAACTCCATCACCAAAAGTAAGTACGTCCCATTTCCTGCTGATTGTTTTTTTTTTTATATTATTAGTATTATTTTACAATATAATATATGTAATTATAGTATCTATAATGTATTCATAATGTAAAACAAAAGATTTTATGTGTGAACATGAATGAGGAGACAAAGAGGACACTGAGATGTTCTGACCCTGATCATGGCCTCAAAACAAAGCTCTCCTCTCAGACACAACAGCTGACACGACTGCTCAAATGATGCCAAAATGGAACAATTACACATGTTTGCAAATCACCTCTGCCCGATTTAATTCCTTTTTCCAGATTTTTTCTGCCCTAAACCCCTCTCTTCCTTATCCTCCCTCCACATCCCCTTTGTCCCAACTCTTTCATCCACACTGCCCCCTATTCCGCTAATCTAATATCACCCCTGCTCTGTTGCCACCCCCTGCCATGGCTGGGATAAAAGGGGGACAGATGGGTAGTGGGAGGGGTGGAGTTTTAGGCAGCCCCAAATCAAGGAGCCCCTCTTACACCATCTGCTCTGCCTCCGCTGATACTATGAGACTCATCATTTGACTGCCGCAAGAGCACACTTGCTCATCGGTTCATCAGATTCTTCAGATTTTTGTCGGGAGCGTCCTCAAGAGCCACTGATTGTTTTGCATGACGGTCTTTCACAGGAAGTCTGCAGGTCATTACAATGCAATCACAATTTCTTAAATTACAATATGAGATTCAAGGCCTTAATAGATCGTAAAAAGGAGCATTCCAGCATCTTGAATGTCATTTTGTTTACATTTTTTTATTAAATTTACACTCAATAATTTACCAAACCTTCATTATTCAAGTGATATTTAACACATTTTCCTACAGTTTCACTTTCATCTACTGTATTTTAGTGTATGCTACCTTAAATTCCACCTTAACTGCTGTCAAAAATACTTTACAAATTCAGAAACATAATTCAGTGAATTCTGCATTCATCACAACACTTCCTCGTGTCCCTCTATATTCTGCCAGAGTCTGTCCAGCATTAACACAGCAGCATCCCCAAGTGGTGGCTCTTTGTTACTGTAGAATGGCTGCTCAAAAGTCTGCAGTCCCACTGTTCTGCTTTATTGTTCCGGCTTCATTATATTTGCCACGCTGCGATATCTCTCATAAGAAAGCGTGATGAATCTCGACCTCTTTCTCCCAGTTCTCTCTGAGACGACGGATTCGACTGAGGAGGAGTGGCAGTCCATCGCTGACCTGGCCACAGCCTGCCGCAGCATCCTGGAGGCTTTGTCACGAGAGGGTGAGGAGCTATTTATACGTGCATATATGTAAAATAATACTGAGCTGCCCTTAGTGGTTAGCAGAGTCACAAACCAGGATTTGAATGCCAGCTACAGAGTGTGTTTATCTCATCCTGAGTTTTTCTTTCACAATCTTAAGATTCAAGTTACATAGACTGTAAATATTCGTATGTGTGTTTGCCGTCTGATGGACTGGCAAAATAATCAATTGCATTCACATTATATGATTAAAAGTATTCTCACACCTCTGGCTGTAAATTTTGGTTTCGGGTTGTCTTTCATGGTTTGAGGCCCTGTGTTCCTAAAATTTTGAGCAAATAAAAGCAAAGTATTTATGATACAGCATATAGGAGCATATCGTTTTTGGAGTGAGGTGTCCAGCAATATTGCATGTCCAGATGCATTTGGCCATATAATGTATATGATGGATATATGATGCAATGGATCAGCACTCTATATGAAGAAAAGTTGCTCTCGGAAGTGTAGAAATGGCTTTAAGTTCTATATAAGAGAAAGTGCACATCTTTCTCCCATCTTTGTCAACCTCATCTCTACTTTTATTATTGTATGTGTGGGTATTTCAAATGGTAACAATGTGGATAATGTTCTGTATTGCAGACCGTAAAGCGGCAGACCCCTCCCAAGCGGGAGACCAGACAGACGGCAAGCTGAAAGACCCAAAGGAGAGGTGGGTTGCTATACAGTACGTACAGGTGGATGCAGACAGTTCAATATCGCTGTAGTTAGTCTCTTTCATTGCTCACATCCCTTTTCTCCTTTATTCTCTCTCAATTATTTAGACTTTATCGGCTACATCCAACTGTTTGAGTCAATGCGATGGCTTCTCTCCCTCTTGCTGACTCAGCGATGCACTTATTCACATGCAAACACGCACACACACACACACACACACACACACACACACACACACACACACACACACACACACGCACACACACACACACACACAGAATGCTTGACTCACTGTCATTGTCATCTCGCTGTAAAACTCCCACTCCAATCAATTTTTTTTGTTTTGTCCTTTTATACTTTTCCCAGCTCCTTGATCGCCTTATTTTTCTCCTCCATGCTGTGTCTGAACACACACAAGTCCACAGAACTGTTGGCCAAAGGCAACACAGAAAATGAGTCAATAAGAAAATAAGCCGCCACCAACGTAAAGCTTTTCTTCAGTCCAAGTCTCTAAAGTCTCTAGGCGCAGTTTATGTCCACCCACATACTGTAGAGGTCAGCATTGATGACTATTCCATTAGATTTGGCTCCAGCTAGCATGTAAAATGCTTAAAAAAAGACATTAATACAGTGTGTTCCATTAAACTCTACTAATCCATCACCTTTTTGTGAGTATCTGTTTCTGAAACTGAACTTGCAAATTGTAATAATGATTACAACATGGGTGTGGGGGGGTGTTTTCTTTCAAAATTTCAATCAACGTCCTATTTGTTTTTTTCAGAACATAGCAGGTGAATGAAAGAGAAAATCATCAGGTTACATTTGGAAAACAGCTTTAAACCAACCAAAAAGATCAAATATACGGCCATTATTAATCATCAAACTGAAAAATACACTGCTTGGCCCAAATCATTTGACGGTAATTTCATGTTCGTTCCTTTAAAAGCTTTATTGCGCTTTCGTATTGCCAGGAGGACGCTTGTTCTTGGCTCTGTAGGGCGTAGTCATTATGTGTGACTACAGTCAGCTGACCATACTCGCTCATAGTGGGTCTGCTTGTCAGGTATAACATTTACTGTAAATTGATCTTTGAGTATTAGAGGTTTCATCAAAGGCAGCAGGGACCAAGTCGTGAGCTCTGAGGCTGCCACGGTGACAGGCCTTCTCTGTAAACTACAGTTCACTGTATGAGATGAAGGGAGGTGGAACTTTTTCTTTTTCTACATTTTGAAACACATGCAGATACCAGTGAAGACATTTGCTGTATCTTGTTGAACCATTCTGATACTTCGGTTTGCATTTATACATTTTCATATTACAAGCTGTAAAGTTCTGTAATTGCTTTTGACGAAGTGTCACTGCTTCTATTTGTTGCAGTGACTCTCCAGGCCACCTAGAAGAGAAGGTGTCGCAGCTGGAGGCCATGCTGAGGAATCTGCAGGATGACCTGCAAAAGGTGCTTTGACTTCCATGAATGTTTTTCTCTGTAATAATATTTTCAGTGAGCTCCAGGCTCCAGACGGCAGGTAGGGAAGAAGTATTTAAATGCTTCTGCTAGTGAGGACCAGAGCGAGATGATTTGTGTTTCCTGATGCAGCCTTGTGTTTACTTGTGCAAATCCTCCCATCCATTCAACCATTTCAAGTCACTGTGAATGCATTAAATACAAAAACACTCACAAGATAATGTATTTATTGATACATTTGTACAGCAATGTTTTCAGATTTTCTGAATATTCCAATATCAGACCTTTAATGCTGTTGTCAATACACTCTAGACACTTTCTTCTACTAAATGTTATTCTGTGTTGCTATGTTTTTATTTTCCTGTAGCGGTAAACAAAAAAAAACTGTATGTGATGCTGATGAATTCTCGACCTTGCCTGCTTGACAGAAGCGATTCTCAACACATAGTCCACTTGTGTTTCCGAAGCTTTCAGCCACATCTCATGGCTTCCTCAGCAGATGGAGTTAGCCAGTCAACAGCAGACACGTGAACCTTGTGTTGAGAATCTTTGGTCAGTAGTGTGTGTGCCTGTGTGTGTACAAAATATTATATAAACATATTATTCCTCCCAATTATATGGAACATTTTCTATTTATTTTTAAGTCCATGATCAGGACTGCAACTGTACTGTTTTCATTATCGATTCATCTCATGGCTATTTTTTCAAATCAACCAATCATTTAGCCTATGAACGGTCAGAAATAATGATAAAATACCCATTTAATGCTGAACGAATTTGATTGGATTGATTAGGTGATCAGAACAGAAAATGTATCAGCATCAATTTTGATAAGTGATTAATTGTTTTTGTCATTTATGAAGCAAAACTGAATCATTATCTGGTTCCAGCGTCTAAATTGTGAGGATGTGCTGCTTTTCTCTGTTTTATTTGACGGTGAATTAAATATCTTTGGGTTTTTGACTGTTGGTCGCACAGAACAAGCGATTTGAAGACGTCACCTTGGGCTCATGGACGCATTTTTCACTATTAGTTTTACATTTTATAGTTTAAACAATGATTTAAAAAATAATTGTCATATTATTCAGTCATGAAAGTCATTACTTGCAGCCATATACCCATTATAGGTGATTAGTTGCTTATTCAGTCCGACCGGCAACCCAAAACCCCAAAGCACTGAGGTCATTTTCTGACAAAGAAATGATCCGTTCAATTGTTTCTTTTTCCCCACTGCAGCGAGATGTGCTTCTCTACACTGTTCGTGTTGTTTTATTTCAAGCTCTGTGTTTATGTGTGCCCACTAGTTTCCTTAAAGCCACCGCTGTACCTGTCGCTCCCCTCCCGTTCCTGCCACAGCGATCTGAGCGACGGCTTTTGTTTTGTTGTGTGCCGATGTCTTTCAGGAGAAAGAGGACAAGGCGATGCTGCAGGCCGAGGTGCAGAGCCTCAGGCAGAACAACCAGCGGCTGCAGGAGGAGTCGCAGAGCACAGTGGCTCGCCTCATCAAAGTCACCGAGCTGCTGTGCAACGTCAACAAGCCCTGTTAGCTCCACCACTGCACGCGCAAACACACAGATCAGCAGAAAGATACAACTCGTACAACGTGCTTGTACGCTCAGTATACTTATTTTGTTCATGCATATTTGCAAAAGCAGACACACGTATTCTCTTCGATCTGTGTACTACCACAGTCTCAATCCTGAATCCTGGACCTGCCTGTTGGTGGGGGAGTATGCAAATCAACTTATGAAAAAGAAAAAAAAAAAAGACATTTTCAACATCCCATGACCTTCATAGACTGACCAATGTGCAGCTCTCAGGCTGCTGTGTCGGCGTGCTACGCCAGAGTGCTTCTCCTGGTGTATATGATACAGTATGTGTGTGGATGTGTGCCGCATGTGTGTGTGTGTGTGTGCGTGTGTGTGTGTGTGTGTGTGTCCGTATGTGTGCATCTCTTACTGTACCTTGCTTCAAATACTTGACAAGCTGGGCTGAATAGCACTTGCATAAAAAGTGGCAATTAAGACTGAGAGACACTGTATAGCATGTTTGGTGGTGTCTTATCTGAAATGACCAAAAGTGTATATATATATCACCAATAATATATGTGAACAGTAGTATTGCTATCCTCTCTGCCGGACTGTGTAGTTGCAATGTGCGAGTGTGGTTCTGCCTGGCCCTGATAGTGTGGAAGGCCTTGAAACAAAGCAACAAGAAAAAAAAAGAGGGATCATGACAATGACAAGCCTACAGGCGGCCTTCTACTTCAAAAGACGTAATGATGCTAACTGACTTGCCTCAGAGCAAACTCTGTTACGTAAGAACATCATTCTCTGCCCTCTACACTTCTCAGTAGTACTGTATTTAAGAAATTCTCAAGTTGTTATGGAGAGACGACTTAAAAAAAAACATAAATGAAAAGGACACAAACTGGAAATTCCCCCCCCCCCCCCCAAAAAAAATGGACTGAGCATGCTTGATCCTCCTGGAAGTATAAAACAATATTCAAGTGATACTGAAAAGGGCCATACCTCTCCCGAAGACACAGACAATGGCAGGAAAGAACTGCTTCAGCTTCCTTCCATGATTGCCTGTAGCTGTTTTCTTCTAACCTCACTATTGTAGCAGCCATACTGTAGAAGATCTCCTCCTGCTGGCCTGAACCACAAAATGCCAAAAGGCAGCTTTTCTTTCAGCTGGCAAAATAGCTTTAGGTGTCTGAATAAAACACCTTGAACTAACTAACAGAATCTTGTATTTAAATATGTTTTGTGTTTGGCGGATGTCTACAGTGACTATTTTGGGTAATTGTTTAGTATGGCTTGTGAGTGGTAGCGGTAAGGACAATAGGTGAAATCTTACCATTCCACCCTGATGTGTGTGTTTGTGTGTTTCTGTGTCGTTCTTGCACTTTTGTTATATTTTTTATTTTGTAAAATCAGCACTGGACAGGGCACACACTGTACTTTATTTAGCCTGCCCAGGATTACGTCTTGCTCAACATAAGAAGGTGGATAAGATCTCATGCCCCTGACACCACCTTACCTCACCTTTTTTGTGTCCACTGCTCACGGCCCCAATATCAAACGTGTGTTCAGAGGAGGCTGACTGCTTCTCCTCAGTGCCAACGAAAAAAAAAAAGCCCAGGCAGCTCTCCTGAATCCCACCCAAATCAAACAGAACTGTCTCGACCACAAACTCTAAACTCTGACAAAAAAAAAGGATGCCAAACGTTCGCCAGTCACTCGGACTCTCTTGTTTCTTGTACAAACTTCCTCTTGTAATTTTATTTTAGAGTCACTGTGAATACCTGGTACCAGCATATTAAGATACAGTATATACAGATTAAATTATGAATCTAAACTTTATCAGTATGTGAAGATACTGTATGTACAGATGAACTGTTCCATGTTACTTAGTGCATTGGGTTGTGTATGCCCTCCTTTTGCAGGATGATTATGCAGACAAGTGTTAATCGTAGCCGTGCAGGCTCCTGTTTCATCTCCTGTACATGCTGAATCCTCATGACTGAACAGGGAAAACGGTGGCGTGAGAAGACCTGTTTTACTGTGTCTTGTATAGTTATCTAGATTGTAGGAGGTTGGTCAAGCATGAGAATGTGCCAAGCAACTTCCAAGCTCCCCTCTGTATGTGTGTATGTATAAAAATGTAACTTATTAATCATGCAAATGTGGATTTTCTTGTAGCTGTTTAAACTGGAGGGAAGTCTCGAGGAAAAAATGTGAAATAGGGCAGAAAGGAAAAGCGTGCTTGGTTAAAACTTGTAGTTTCTTTTGTAGAACATCAACAACCATGGTGTGACATGACATAATACTATCTGCAAATCTTGTGTAATGTGACCATGGTTCTTATTATCATTCTAGTATTGAGCTATTTCAGCTTGTAGCTCGTACGTATTTAACAAGGTCTTAAAACACCATTAGGTACGCCTTAATGAGTGAAACTCTTCTTTCAGAATGGATGGTCAAACTGGTCACTGGTGTTATGTGAAGGCTTATTTCTCTGACTTTGTGCCTACCTGAAAATGTAATGTATGTTAACCCAGCTTAGTGACCTCATTTCTTTGTCTTTGGTTGCAGTTATTGAGGGGTTGTTTTTCAGTGGCAGATAAAGGATTTTCTAAGAGACCGTCACATCTGGTCTTTCGTCAGATGTCAGGAAAAGTCATTGAGTAACACGTGATCCGACAGAACAGATAATAATAATAGATGTGTGTTGTTGGTCTGGAGAATCACTGAAGCTCAATGAGTACCACCGATTGTTCAAAGAAGCAAACAGACAAATATATGATGATTTTTAATGGGGAATTAAAAGGAAAAAGGTGCTTAAAATGACTGATGATGCATTGAAATCGAGTTTTAAGTTGCAATGAATGTGTTGAATGGCGTATGCTTCCCCTAAGGGATGATTATTTTGGTATTTAAATATTTAAAAATAAATTGTCTCAGAAAATCCATTGAAAACAAAATCTGATTGTGGCTGAATGACCTTAAACGGACAAAGGGGGCAGGGGAAGGGGTTCTGCAATATTTTGGGCATATTTTGGGAGAACATGTCCACAAAACACTGTTCAAATAACTGGTGTTTTAATTTGGCTACATCTACTTGACCTAATCTGGAAATGCAACAAACTAATCCTGGTCCCAAGCAAACACAGTTCATATAGATGTTTTGTCAACACGGTGACAAACAGCCCAAAAGCACATAATGTTCATCCAGCTGACTTTAAGATACGATGGAATTATTGCGGGATGTGTTTGGCATTCTGTTCCAGTGTTTTAATTGGATGATTTGACAACTCCATTATCGTGCAGGCACAACATGAGATGTAAACATCACTTAAATAAGATATATAGCTATCAGCCATTCACACTACTCACCAGGGAGTTGTGAGTAATATTTTATGTTTTTATTGAGTAAATGATAGCAATCACAATCAGGTTTAGAAAGAGACTTTAGCGATTTGGCCCTGTTGTGGATCTATAGTGTTAATGGGATTGTAAGTAGAATGCAGCTGTGCAGACACTGGGTCTGGCATTCTTAGGGTTAATCTTACAGAACATACAGAAACAAGAGAACAAAACAAAATATTACTATTTTCCCAACATAGGTTCATGAACGAATCAGAGGAACATATCCCAACGGAGTCTAGACAGGAGTGGTGGGGAAGATCTAGCCGTGACCACAAAGAGTTAGGTCTTCGTTGGGAGAGCTGGGTGGATTTGAACTTCCTCACGTCCTGGACTGGACTCTGCTGAACACAGGAGGTGGTGGTGACAGCAGCCCAGGAAGAAACAGCTTCAAGGTCTCACAGCAACAACATGATGAGTCTCAGACAAAGGTCACGGCCAGATCAGACTGGCTGCGATGAACGCACAAGAAATATATATCAACACACGCACTTGCAGTGTCCCATGTGGGGAGCAGCCGGCTCCCGAGGCCTTAAAACATGAGGCTCCTGTAAGTAGTATACAAAAAGATCCTGTCTATATAGGCAAATAAAATATAGTTTTTGGTATAAGAGGGAAAGCCTATGCGTGAGGTACTTTTAAAAATGTTGGGAGTTTTTTAAATCTGCGTTAGCATCAGACAAGTCACAATGTAGAGATAAGCAAATAGATGACATAAAATGAATTCATAAATAATAGAAGTTATGGTAAATGTTAGCCTAACACAGCTAACTGCATTTATTCCATATCAGTGGTTCTCCACAGTCAGAGTGCTGCTGAGTTTCTGTCACACCAGCTGGTTATTTGCAGTGTTGTTGTTCCAGGTGTAAACCAATCCCACAGCTGAAATGAAACCCAGCAGCTCTGAGAGGCGGAATTATAAAAAACATTCATTCAAACTGCTTCATGTTCTAAATCAGATTTGTTTTTTGTGATATGCGGAGAACATTTGAATCGGTTTTTAATTAGAAATGTATTCACGGCTTAACACTGCTCATAAGCCGATAATATCTGTCCGAATGATCTGGCTCTGGTTTTGAATTAATTTGACAAGACTTTAAGGGAAGAACACCACTGATTTGAACACGAGATCACTTTAACTGTGCAGAATTGGGTTGTCTAAAGCTTTGATTTAATCTCGACCCCCTGACTTCAATGTCATTTTATTGTCATCAAGGCATTAAGTGCTTTAGGCGTTGGCGTTGAATGGTTTTAGCAGTGTTTTAGAATATGGAAGCTCTGTGACCATCACACTCAACCGACCTTTAACAGCTCAGCTAAGAGTTTAACTTCCTGTTTGTCACTTAGATCAACTGAGCAAACATGGTGCGGTGACAAGCTCTGTCCGTTAGCTGTTGAGAGGTTGCAAAGTGTTGTTTGTCCAGATAGCTTCTGTCATTTTTATCCCACAGGGAACTGAAAGATGCTGACAGAGTAAAATAAAGAATATCTTCAGTTTAATCCGGTTCATGTTTTGAAATCATTAAATCACACAATCATGATGGTTATTATGCTTCCTGACGCTGTGCTATAACTTTTCCTGCCTTCACAGAAAACACAAAATGCAACAAGAAAACAAGACTACTAATGCTTAACAGGTATAATGTTCACCATAATTAGATTGTAGGAAGTTGGTCAAGCATGAGAATGTGTCAAGCAACTTCCAAGCTCCCCTCTGTATGTGTGTATGTATAAAAATGTAACTTATTAATCATGCAAATGTGGATTTTCTTGTAGCTGTTTAAACTGGAGGGAGGTCTCGAGGAAAAAATGTGAAATAGGGCAGAAAGGAAAAGCGTGCTTAGTTAAAAATTGTAGTTTATTTTGTAGAACACCAACAGCCATGGTGTCACAAGACAGAATACTATCTGCAGATCTTGTATAATGTGACCATGGTTCTTATTGGGCTTATTTCTCTGACTTTGTGCCTACCTGAAAATGTAATCTATGTTAACCCACCTGAGTGACCTCATCTCTTTGTCTTTGGTTGCAGTTACTGAGGGGTTGACTGAAGTGACAGGCCAACCGACTGGCCGATTGCCATCTGTAGAGCCTCGCTGCTAGCATGGTTAAATGGAAGTCAACTAATCTTATCTCCATCGTATCCATCGTCAACAATTTTAGTATCATAATCACCTGTACAGTGCAAATTCACTAAACTCCCAAAACTCACATGCTTGAATGTCCCTGCAATCATGTCTGCTCGCTGTCACGTCGGTGCAACGCCAAAGACAACCTCACTAAAATACAACATCTTTGACTGAGATTCAGTACCAAGATTTAAAATGAAAGCAGCCTGTATCACATAAACACACGCACAGATTTAGAGTGAGATAATACCATTTAACAACGATTTGAAATCCCGATTGGATGCGTATTCCCATGCCCCTGAATTGATACAGCATGAGGTAAGACAAATACACTTTCCAAAGCTTGTTCCATGATCATAATACAGCACGACAACATCATGCAAACATTTCCCAGGACTCTATCCTCTGGAAGGCTTTCCTAAACACCAGCCGAAGAAAACCGCTTCATCTTCCCTGCCCTGACACCAGGAGGAGAACTGATGACAACAATGTGCCGGGCCTATGTCTTTATTTGGGGTTGGAGCGCAGGACGGAGTCTTCACTAGGGGCTATGTGTCACACACACAGCTCAAGGGCTTAACGCCAGTTTGACTCATCTGTGTTCTGGAAATACAGAGGCCATGTGCTGGTGTGTGTGTGTTTAGACTCCTGGTTTGCATGGTTGCATATTGTATTTTAAATGGCCAGGCCACTGTTTCCCTTATACATTATATAGGCTAAATGAGGCCTAATGTGAGTCTGCCTGCAACATCACTGCTGTGTTCCTGTACAGCAGGGATGTTGCAGACTTAACTTCACTTATAGCAGTCAGATTTCATAGGTTTAACCAATATTAAACATCTCCGGATACGAACAATGGATAAACATTAGTATGATTTATTGATCTAGACTAGCATGGAATTAAATTTCCATTTTGGGGAAATACTAAAACTTTGATTTAAGCAAAGTCTACAAACCTTTAGACCTTTAGTAACATCTACAAACCAATTCCAAAGAATTCAAAATCTGAACTTTAAAAAACTCCAATGGAACAAAGTATTACACGTGTTTAACATGTTTCCATGGAAAAAAATCATGCAATCTGTTAATAAGTCATGCATCTTATATAACAAGCCAAGCAAGTCAATGATAAACGAATCACAATCCTGCCCTCATGTCATAAACTCTGCAGTTAAACATTAAACAATGAAAAACACCAGGACAGTGCAGGCTTACTGATGTTGCATGAGGAGACTTTCAGTTTTTCATTTCGTTTTACTGAAGTAAAAATTGGGTCTTTTTTAAGGTCTTAATTTTTGATATAAGACATGAACCAGACTACATCTACTGTACAGTGCATGGACTTTTACGTAAAAGGGTTAGTGTAGTTTCTGGGAAACTGGCAGGGTGGATTATTAGCAGACAGCACTGCAGCAGTGTTTCTTAATCTTCGCCCTGTTTCTGGAAGGTCTCCATGTGACAAGTAGTCTTTGTTTCCAAAAAACAGACCGTGGGGAAGACCCTTAACTTTTAGCATTTTTATTTAGTAATAATTCAGAAGCTGTGGATCAGAAAAGACAAGACAAGAAAATAAGTATTAGTGGCAAAACATATACCTTTTTACACATTTTTCTTTCAATCACATTTTTCCTCAATACAAGTAATAAATGAATCCAAACTTTCATGTGTTGAAATAAATATAATTACTGGATGTCACTTTAACTTCAAGATCTCCTCCTGCTGGGTGCAGGCTGCAGGTGGGCACAAGAAAAGCAACCCCTGCAGAGAACACAACTGAATGCAATAAAGAGCACCTATAAAGCCCACAACGTGTAGTTGAAGCGTTCACATTTCTCGTGCAGTTGAACCAGTAACACTCAGTCAGTCTCAATGACAACATTATTGATTGTACCTGATTTTTAAGGCTATCATTTCATCTCCCTCTCCCACCCTCACCACCTCACATCAGTGCACCGGTGAGTGTCCTGGCCAGCTGTGTATACACATGTTATTCTGCTGATCGACTGTTGGTGGCAGAAACACGCAAAGAATCCGTAGTGATGCAGCCGGTGACAAAGCAAGACTGCTAGCAAGTAATCGTGGTTGTAAATGTAGAATTTACATATTTAAAAATAATAAAATAAGATCTGCTTTACAAATGTTTGGAGGAGCTTTGTAAAATCTGTTAAGATAACCCTGATGATGTCATAGCGACGTGATCAGGGTTATCATCAGTTTAGGTTGAGAAAGGTCTGCATTACAAACGTGGGGGAGTTTGAACGATAGGGGCATTCAGACATCAACAGGCTCGTGAAAAGACTCCATCGGGTTGCATTATGGGAAATGTAGGAGTTAATGCTTTGAGTTTGAACCACATTAAGGGCTAAAGGTCTGGGGATCTCTGGCTGTCCTGTTTATGTTTGCCTGTAACTGGACTTTACGGTAACGTAACGCATGTAGTTGCACCACCTGTGTGCACCGGCGCTGCATGTTTTCCATCTCGCCCTGCTGCGTTCACCCCTAATTAGCTGCTTCAGGTGTGTTCAGCCAATCAAGAGGCGCGCGCGATGGAAACTGTGACGCAGCGTTGGGGCTCACCGGGACCAGCAGCCGGCGCCGCTGGGACCGTGTGCACCGCCCTGTACAGTATGTTTTAATGCTGGGGAGCGAATACACGGCTGGATCAGCAGGGGCCCACTCCACGGGCTCAAAGAGGTGGAGGTGTCTCACACACACACCCTTTGTTCCGAACAAGGAACCACGAGTTTGTCGCCGCCTGGTGGCCACGCAGGGGGAAAGCACAGAGCGAGCACAGAGCGAGAGAGAGAGAGAGAGAGAGAGCGAGAGAGAGAGAGAGAGAGTGTGTGAAGGCTCACGGAGCTCGGAGCATGTCGCCTCCTGTTGCTGCAGCTCTCTGTGGGCTCTGCCGTCGACCTTTCCAGACGGCTCACATGAGCGCAGAACGCTGTTTGCACGCACTTCCTCGCTATGTGCGACCCGGAGCTCCGTCGGAGTGAAGCGGCGCAGCGTCGGCTCTGAGTCTGGAGGGGGAGACGGGCTCGTCTTGGGAGGGGATTTTTGGACACAACTTGGCTGCCCCTGCTCCTCCTGCTCCTCCTGCTGCTGCTGCTGCTGCTGCTGGAGGCGGTGGTCTGCTCCGAGCCGTTTGCAGGGAAAGTGTGAAGCAAGTGTCCCGAAGAGAGCAACAGATGTTTTTCGTGGATATGCGGCCGGCGGAGGAATGAGAGCCGCAGCGAGGCACCGGCGGCCCTTCCAGCGGTTCTGCTGCTGTGGAGTCGGGCTGGTCGCCGTCATTTGGCTCGCTCAGGTCATCCAGGCACCAGGTGAGACCTTAATACAGACACTCCTGCTGCGTGCACAGGAATTATAATCCTATGGAAATTCTTCCATACAAGCCTACACTGGAAAATTAATATTACACCAATAAATGACTAGTCTAAAACATGCTGCACTTGCTGGGGAGTAGCCTGTATACAGAATGCATCACTGTTGAATTCAGTATGAATTTATAGACATTTGATGTGTGTTTTTGTCCTGAGGGGGGAGAGAGTGAGAACTGCATTGTAGATTGTTGCTAAACCTAAACTTAAATTTCCTGTGTTAGAATAAACAGTAACAGTAAACCTGATAAATTATTAACTAGTATGTTGACATGAAGAACTGTGCAAAGAGAATCAATCAAAAGGAAAGGCAACTGTAAAGCATAGTGTACCCTTGCACATTCTTACACAGACCCATATAAAACCAAGTAAAATGCTGCATAATCCATGTATTCAGCGCACAACGTGCAGTGCTTTGCCTTCAGATCCAAATGACTTCCTCTCTTATCCATGGATGGATCTAAAAGTCTTCTTTTCGAAATTTGAATGTATGTGAATGTCTGGTGTAGAAACGCCCCAAATATAGCAGACAGGTGCTGCATTCTCCATCAACATGTCTCCCAGCAGTGTTAAAGTAGACATTATTATAACATTCAGTTGTCTAAATAAGGTAGAGGTTATTGCAGATTTACCAGGCATTCACTGGATATTTAATCTCTGAAGAAATACTGTATATTACGCATGTTAAGGATTCATTCTTTTGGACGCATTTGCCGGATCCCTAAATAGACTGCCGGCCCTTTTTTTTTCATTTCTGCCTTTTCCCAAGCTGTTAATTTCATTTGTCTTGGATTGTTTGCAGTAACTAACTGTAATTTAATTGCGTTCAGTCCCATATAGCAACAAATCCGATTGACATAATCCTGATTTTTTTAAATTCTTTTTTTTTTCATCATGGACTGATTCCTCATCAGTCCCCACAGTACATTATACTTAAAGCTCGACACAGTGAGCACAATGCACAAGGACAATTAGTATAGTCAATGTCACAGAAATCATTGGATTCCATTACAATTCATAACCCCCCCCCTCTCTCTTTCAGCTCATTATCCTCTCATCACCTTTGCTGATGTGGTCACACACTGTCACACACACTCCTCGGCAGCTTCAGCACCAACAGCGTTGTTCTCTGTAATCCCGTGTGCATGATAATGATATGAATGAGTGAACGTTGGTTTTGTTCTATCAGGAGTGTTTGATTTACACTTAGGTTTCATCCTGGTATCGCATGCCGTCCTTCGTGGAAGAGTGTCCTGGTGAATGAGTTATATGATTAATATTTATACTTCACCTTTAAATTATGAGTGTGCCATCAACCAAAAGAGGTTTTTTGAACTGAGACCAAGGCCGCGCAACGAAACCATATAAAAGCACGGGGCAAAGCATGTGGTCTGCTGTTTGTAAAGGCGACAGGCAGGTTACTCTCACAATAAGTGGAAAGTATTACACCTACTGTAGCATCCGGAATACCATTTCTTTTAGAACCATTTATGGATGTGCTGAACCAACACTCTTTATCAATCTGGGTCTGATTCTGGCAAAAAAACCCCGCTGGATTAGATATCAGGAAAATAAGTTAAAATAACACCACCAATGTCATGGAAAAACAAAGTATTATGATGGCGTTGTAAAGGCACCAGTCTCCCAATAAGAGGCAAAAACCGTTGTTGGAAGCAATGAAGAAGTATGAGAAACTCCAGACAACAACAAGGCAAAGCTGATAACCGGCAGCACACCTGATAAGTTCAACACATTTCTTTGTTAAAGATGACCGACCGTTTTTCATGTTTGCAAACGTGGGCATTTCAAGCATTTCTGAACATTTCAAGCCTCACTTACCAACATTTTACCTACAAGATAGCTGTGTCTCGTCTGTCTGGATTCCTTTTTAAACATTTAGTGTGTCCCATGTGCAGCACACTGGACAGGCTGAAGCTTAGCATTTATGAAAGGTTGGACAGTTTTGTGGCCAATTTACATATCGAGCAGACACGAAGCAACATGAGCATAGTTTGGAGTCACGTTTGCGTCCTCCTGATGAATGTAAGTCTAATATTCACATATCTTTTAGCTTATCTTTTAGCTCTGTTTTTGCTTTCTACCAACTCCTGAGGGAAATATCTGACTCTGCTGCTGAATTCTCCACCGTGTTCACTGGCTAGTCCCTAACTTTGTCTGCATGTTGCTATCTGGTGCTGCTCAGGTAGAGTACAGTCGTCTTAGCAGAGATTTTTCCCTGAAGCTGCTGCATTGTTACAGGCAGTTAACGAGGTTGATGAGAGTAAAGCTGTGGGCCGGAAAACCAAAGAAAAAAATACAGCTAGCTTAAACACGCTAAAATGTTATGTAGAGATGAGGGAAACTGAGTCAGTTGATGGTTCTCTGTAGGTTTGAGATTACAAGTGACTTCTTTCACATGTGATCTGTTGTTAATATAAAAGATTACAGCTGCTTTAAAGTCACTATTTGTAGAACTTGAACACTTTTGACTTTGGCGCCCTCCAGTGGGGTTCCACCCAGGGAGCTGAATGGGCTGAAACCACATATACTAGATTAAACCAATTTGGCTCATTTGTCTATGAGGATACATTTCACATGCCATGACAATTGTTGAATGGTCACAGGAAAGTTGTACGCTAAGTGTTTTTTAAAGAGGGGATTAATTGGCATTGGATCTGTACCACACAGTGCTGTGGTATCAGTATTGGTACCGGAAAATAAAAAGTTGAATGAATCGAGCCATAGTAGCCAGTGCCAAAAAGGGAAATTGTCAAAATTGAATTGAGAACTGAGGAAAACGTAACGGCAGCAGGAGTGAGGGATGTGATGGACATGTGACCACAATCAAACTGCAGTCAGTATCAACAGGGTCAATTATTTTGCACCTTTATGGGAGAAAACATGTTCTATAATTGACAGAATCCTGATTTCAGCTTGTGGATTTGCAGTTTGCTGCACACTGTTTTATTTTTTTACTCTGAACATGGTTTTGTCTACGCTCAGATGTTTATATAACTATGGTTTAGATCCCATATAAGGTCAAATCAAATGTTAATCAGCTCTGTTTACTGCAACGTGACACTCACTAAATCTTCAGTCTGAATGTCAGGGTGGAGAACCGGAGGACTGCACTGTTATCTGTGTTGGACTGAAATACAAATATTATTTTTATTAAGTAATATCTAAAGACTCCGGATTCAGACGCAGCCATGCTTACCTGCATTTCTACTATTGAGGATTTCACAGTCAGACATTTACCACCACAGGCTGTAGTCCAGCCCCGTGGAGGAAGTGAACCTGTTTGGGGCAAGACTCGAAGGAAGCCGGTCCGTCCAGTCGATGTGTGATCGACAGGATCAAATGTCTTGTTTCTGCCAAAGTGGGGAACAGATGAGAGTGTATGGACTTTTCGTGCTTCAAATAACAATTCCTTCTTCCAGCCTCTATATATTAGAAATCGTGCATCGGCATGTATTACAACAAGATGAATTCATGGGATTTTGACTTCGTTGTTAAAATGATCAAGAAAAAAGTCACAACGGAAGCGTCTGGCAATCTGTGACACAGAGCTTCAGCTTGGAGGTTCCCCACAGTCTGCTTTATTATACTGATGTATGGGGAGATGAATTATGGTATTTACACTTTCCTTTCTGCATTCAACCTGCGTGTTTATGCAGCAGGATTAAGATATTTCCATGCAAACACCATGTTTCATCAGCTATGTCTTTGGCTGTTTCTGTAACCTCTTTGCTTTATATTTACATTTTAGGCCTTTAGCAGATGGTCTTATCTGGAGGAAGAATCACTAACAGTAAAGTTAGCTTAAACATCATGGATCACCGAAAGTATAAGCAACTTCTAGGTCAAAGGTCAGGGTTAGAGTGAAGACGGTGTTGTATGGAAAGTGTAGGAAGTTGTGATCTTGTTCAATTTAAGGTGGGCCACCATGCGTGTTGTCATAATAATTAATACACTTTTATAAAATTTAAACATTAAAGAAAAAGAGCAAATTGGCTTTTTGACACAGAAAATGCCATATTTCATAAGCGTGGCTGTTCTCTAGGCTGTCATCCGCTAACTAAATTGATCACAAGAAGCGCCAAGATCGGTTGGCTTACCACCTCAGCTAAACAGTTTCCTGGAGGGGACGCTGTTTAGCGTTAGCAACACCAGAACCCTCAAACTTACTGGAAGATATAAAGGCGAGGAATCAGAGAGTCTAGGTTTTGTACTGCCAACCGTCTGGGAACATATTAAGTTTGAATTCATGAATTCAAGTACAGTGAATGAAGACTTGCCACTGTATTTTTTTATTTTAACAGTCAATGTTTAAATTAAGTCATGACTCGGATCAGACTAAAGTTACATCTAAATTAGATGCCTTCTGGAAGAATGTTTTACCTTTTGTGACAGTAATTGATATACTTGTACATAAAGATAAAGGCTGATCTGTTTTTTAGAAAGTAGAGTAAAAATGCTGAAGATCCCAGAGCTTCATGTGAAGTCCAAATCCCAGTCAATTACAATTAATTAAAATCGAAATAAACAGCAAGTCTTCACATTTGAGAAGCTGGAACCAGTTTTGCCAAATGACTTATACGGCTATCATAGTTTGTCAATTGTTGGCGATTAATTTTCTGTCAATTCACTGAATGACTAATCCGCTAACCACTTCAGCACTTGTCACTGTTGTATGTGTTGTTTGTGCTCCATACCATGTTGAGATAGTCTTGAGTTAATACAATCTGAATCTGGAAAAGAAATGGAATACGTATCATGTTTTATTTCCCCTCTTTTTTCAAATGAGACTAGTTGTGGTTTAGGTGTTGGAGACTTCTCCCAGTTATAAGTGTGAAAATGGTGCAGAGCCATCTGTGGCAGAACCCCTATTTGAATTTCATACGAGTCGAGCTCCTCTTGATGCCTCAACATGAAAGCCTTCACGTCCCCTCTCAGCCGCGACCGCTGCCCTCGTGAAATTGGCTCATTGAGCTGCGAGGTACAAAGGGACTCTACAGCGCCTGGCAATCACGAAATGCATCGCACACAGACAACAATCTGCCTTGTAAATAAAAGGACAGAGCGTAGTGACCACCTTGCTATCTTTTCAGTCCTCGTGGATAGAGATATCTGTGGGTGATGATGCGGGATATCTGGTTTTTTTTTTTCCCCCTTTTGGAGAGATGAGACGGATCTATCTGTGGGGAGTTCCTCGGCTGTCGCCCTTGTAAAGCCGTAAACACTGAAACCCACACAGAGATTAGCTATCGAGGAATGAAATGCAGAGCTGAAGTACACACTATAAAGATTTCAGTGCTGATGGCTCAGGACAGCTGATGGCAGCATGGACTGAATCACTCAACATGCTGCTATCTCCCAGAGCCAGAAACGTGAAACTACAGTCTGCGGAGTCCTCGCCTGACACAAGAATAACTCTGGAGACGATTACCATGTAGGAAAACAAGTGGCAGTAACAATGCTTGGATGTTTTTCTGAGGACAAGTGAACATTTTGTCAATTCAAACCCAAACTATCAAAATAAGAAATGTATTCTTTGGTGATTGTAGTTTAGTGAGAGGTTCTTTCTGTGCATTGAAACAGCTCCAATCTGCACTCAAAGTGGAGCTGAAATGATTAGATGATCAACGGGAAATGAGTCGACAACGGTGATAACTGATTACACGAAAAATGAAAACTCGCCAGTTTCAGCTTCTTTCTATAACTTCGTTTTTGATTGATGTAATCATTTGGTCTATAAACTGTGAAAAATACCCATAACAATGTACTAAAGATGTTCAGTTTAATATAGAGCTAGAATGAGGTAATGTTTGCCATGTTTGCTTCTGAAGCTTAATTATTTATCTGTTGATCTGTTTCAGCGCTACGTTTTATTGACTATACATTCGCACAGAAAAAGAACTCGCATATTAACTAACAATAAAAGCCATTGAATCCATCCCTGAATCTAAACAGGTTTAGTTCTGTGGCCGCGTGTGTGAGGCCTTTAAGTGTATCTGGGGTTTTGCACTAAAATGACTCTGCCGTTGTTTTGTAACAGAGACAGAGTCTTCTGGGCTTCGGCCAGGCGTGAACGATGGTACGCTGCGATGGACTCGCAGGCTGATGCAGGAGAAGTCAGACAACCAGAGCCTGGATCAGCCCCGAGCAGGTGAGTTTAGTACACCTAGCTAAAACTAATGCAACAGTCCTACAATAAATCCTCCCTTCGTGAAGGTTCTAATGTTTTAAAGAGGTGTTGATTCATCGTAATTTTCATTTTGGAGGCTGCAGTTTGCTACGCTGCTGGATTATATTGCGTTGTACTGAAGGGTGTTTCTATTATTTTGTCAACCCCGTTTGCATCAATTAGGCTAGGCTAAATAAGAGGAACGCCTCTTTGCCGTGTCTTTATATATGTGTGTGTGGTGGATGCAGGTAAACAAGGAAGGCGGAGTGTAGCAGAGATTTCTGCCTCTCCCCTGCAGGTGAACTGAAAGGTCATGCGGACTAAGCATTGTGTTAGCTGCCAGGAGTGTGCATTCAGCTTGTGCACCGAAAAACCCAAGGAGACAGACGGAGCACATGAGAGGAGGCTGCCAGAGTGAAAGTCAGATTAGATTTTCAAAGGTAGTCTGGCTTTAGCAGACAGTTACTCTGCTCTCCAGAGTCTGGTTGCACCCTGAGTAGTTTGGACGGATTCAAACTGCTCTTCATGACATTATCACTGAGACCTACAGCCAATCGTCAGCCACAATCAGACCTCTGTTTCTCCGGTTCCCAGGCTGATGCGCCCGCTTGGCTGGCTGACATGAGCTACATTCATCACAGCTGACAGTTTTATTATTAAAAATTCTGATTGGGGAGGAAATCTCTTTATTGTCGTGTGGGGAGAATAGCACAGAGTAGATAAAATAACGCGGCTGCACAATGAAAAATCGTCTGCCTTACTGTCAGAACGTAATTCTGTATCTTCAGATAATTTGCATTTACTCTATGGCTGTGCTAATTTTAGGCTGTCAGTCACAATGCTGAATTGTATGCAAACTGCACGTTTATTGTTGAAGCCCCGAGTTAAAAAAAAAAAAAAATGTTCAGGCTTATTGTCACAGAAATGTATGCAAATCAAGTTATGCTAATAATAAAGCATGCAAATGGCCTGTTCAGACCACACGCCTAAATACCACCTTAAGCGTACTCTGCCTACTGAGGGTGTGCAATCTAAAAATATACGCACACAATGAATAATGTTAAGCTTTTATAAATAGCTTTCAGTGACGACAGGCCTTTCTTGACATCTCCTGCATGCAAAGATGTCTGCAGCAAAATACGCAGTGAAACTATTCGCAGAGCAGAAAGTCTCAGACTTCCAGCACTTTTCAAATAAATTTTTTGTCACAGCAGTTGGGGAAAGATCATCATGTCAGGGCATCCACATGTATTTGCAAAATGTTTACATAATGTACCTCTGGCACTGGCCGTACGTCTGCGTGTGAGGTTATGAGTAAATATTGCATCAAGACGTTAGTTTATTTTAAAGGTGTAGCCTTGGCTTGAAGCTATATACACTCAATTATCACATGTAGGTTTTAGTTTTACTTTTTGTTTTATCACCAGACTTCAAATCTCTAAGCCAGTTTTAATCTTAAATAGATATATAATGAGCAGTTCAAGCACCGGATAATCTTATCTGGGAAACGAATTCCACAGCCCACTGACGTTACAAATAATTCAGAGGTTATATTTTGGGAGGGCTTATGTGAGAGAGGTGAACGGACATGGATTCATCGTGGACAATTGATCTGGCACTTGCAGCAAATTCACACATTACAGGCACCTCACTGTCTGCCACACATCCCCTTCTGTGATATTACATTATAGGTGGTGTTCTTACCACACTTCAGAGAGAATTGGAAACTCGGTGTCTCTCTCTACCTGTGCTCCATTTGCTCCATACGGCTGTTTGTCTTTTGCTACCTGATAACATACCTAGCCTTTTTATTGAGCTCCTGGTTTGCCGACAGATCTCCCTCATTATCTCTCACAAAGACACAAGCGTACTGCGGGCACATACTCCACTGCGGTAATACACTGGAGACAAGCGGGCGAACAAAAGGCTGGACAGGTAGTATAAGACGCAGCAGTGAGCGCGTCTCCGGGCTCAGGTTGCCGCCTTCTTCCTCAGCAGGCCGTCTGACGGTGATTGCATAATCTGTAGTGTGATTAAAACGCCTGCGTCGGACCTCGGGGGATATTATCTTGGGGATTGCACAGTAACATCCAGCCCCAGGCTCTCTTTCCCTCTTTTTCTTCTCTCCGTCGCTTAACAAGATGGAGATGGTGTGACCTGCCTTCAGCTGACAAGCCTTGGAGAACGTTGTTGCTAGGCAACTGAATGCTAAATTTTGAAACCCAGACAATTCTGTTTTTCAGGCATTAAAAGTGCAAAGAACTAAAAATAGACTAAGGAGATGGGGGGGGGGTGAATCCTAAATGCTGTAAATGAAGAAAAGGGCTCATGCGGCGTGTGTTGTTGAGGCTTGTTATGTTGCTTATCTTGGCAAGCGACAGTCAGCTGAGAATAGTATTTTTCCACAGCCATACTTTTGGGTTTGTATGGGAAAGCGCTGAGAAGGAGAAGCTGGCTGATAATCTAACAGAAACGGTCTTGGAGTTTTACCAGGGCAGTCAGATTATGGATGCCACACAAAGCAAACAGCGGCTAATGCGACTGTTATTTGTAGTCAAGTGAGGTTTTGGATTAGAATACTGGTTGATCGTGTTCGTTCACTTTCTATCCACTAAAATGGTTCAACATTTAAGGAATAAAAGGCAGAGGTGAAGCCTTATCATAAAACTCCTCTTAATAGTCTTTGTGTCATTAAAGAGAGGACGTTTCCTGTGACTTTGTCTTATTTCCTCACCCGCCAAGCTGATGGAGATGATGATGATGGATGGTGTTGTGTTCCGATAAAACCGAGAGATAAAGCTACACCCCGAACACTGTAACGTGGTGTTTGGTGGTTTTTTATTGTTAGGCGAGGTGGTTGGTGTGGTTTGAAGCCCTGCTGTCGTTTAATCAGCGTTGCATTCAAACTGCCTCAAAGGAAAGCAAATCAAAGAACAAATGCATAATTGAATTTACATTACACACCTGGATGAAATATTTATTTTTTGATTCCTCATGAAAAATGTAGGCTTGCTGCAAATCAAATCAAATCAAATTTTATTTATATAGCGCTATATCATAACAAAGTTATCTCATAGCACTTGTTAATATAGAGCAAGTCCAAGCAAACTCTATATCTACAGACCCAACAATT
>JAVQJF010015527.1:0-26354 GCA_036023855.1 Gadopsis marmoratus | reverse complement strand
CCCCCCCCCCCCCCCCCCCCCCCCCCCCCCCCCCCCCCCCCCCCCCCCCCCCCCCCCCCCCCCCCCAGACTCATAGAAGTCAACATATTTGAATGAAGAAATACATTTGAGGTAAATTGCCTGAAACACACCTGCACTTTCTGCATCTCGGTCATCGCGAGGATTGTTCAGCTTCTCTAGGAGATTGGTGCACAATTTATTTAATGTCTGGATCTGTTTCTGAGGATAATAAAAAACAGAGCCAACGTAAGACAAATGACTATTTTACATTTGTGTAGGGCTGCAACTAACAATTATTTTCATTATCAATTAATCTGCCGATTAGTTTCACAATTAATCGATTTATCGTTTATCCTATACGATGTCAAAGGAGTGTGAGAAATGCTCGTCGTTTTCCCAAAGCGCAAAGTGGCGCCTTCGAACCAGCGACTGTTTCGAACCAACAGTCCAAAGCCCAGAGACTCTTCATTTACTGTCAAGAAATGACAAATAAAAGCAGCGAATCCTCACATTTCAGAAGCTGGAACCTGTAACTGTTTGACATGTTTGCTTGACAAATAACTGAAACGATGAATCAATTATCAAAACAGTTGACAGTCAAGGAATTTTCTTTCGATCGACTAATCGCTCCAGCTCTGTATTTTTGCTTAATTCGACCCACTCAGTCCGAACGAAAAATAACGGACCTGCGCCACCTCCGGGCCAATCCGTGTCGCCTCTGCACTCAGCTGTTTCTCCTGCTCCTCCACCTCTGGATCAGGCTTGGTCCGCAAATAGTCTGGTACGATGTCGTGGCTGAACACTGGGACACGCTGCTCTGTGAGTTTCTGTTTGGGAAAATGAGCACAGGCGGTGAACCGGCAGGACAGTAGGGCCGATCACAATTATCTAAACACGATTAGACGATAACTTTGGAAACATCACGCATTTATGAACTTATACAATAAAGACTGAGACGCAGATGGACAGTCAGCTACTTTGATACTCACGGCTAAATCCTCATCTCGGTCATGAGACAGAAGCAGTGGTATTATAACCTGGTTGCGAAAGGACGGGGTCTTCTCGTTCTTGAGCAGTTTATTGATAGTGTTCAGCTGACCAGACAGTAGAGCGAAGTTGTCCAAAACAGAGGGCCTGGATGACACAAACACACATCGCGGCATCCGAGAGGCGAAAACACTCCACAAAGAGCACCTGCAAATCTCAAATCTGAAACACCAGTGCGTCCAGGATGTTGTTTCACCCCATCGCTTTTAACTGTAAATAGAAAATCTCATCAACTGACCTGGTACGGTTAGCGCCGACATATTTATATAGTGATGACGCTGTCTGACAGTCTGTGAACCTGACAGGTGTGTTGTGCCTTTCTACTTCATACAACAACGAGTTTAAAGCATTCCAGATTTCAATATCAAAAAGGGAAGAGGCACACTGAACTACGATTCAGATATTGTTTCTTTCAGATAACCCAATTCAATCTTAACTTGAGAATTTAACCAGAGAGACAAACTAAAAGATTGAAGCTGGTGAATCATGGCTCTGTGGACACAGTGGCTGAGGTACATAAGACCATTGTTACGCTGATGCGGACTTCTACAATGCTTTACTTACCATGTTAATCGCTCGTATTCATTTTCCAACTTATAGATGAAACTGTGAAGGGCGTTTTTGACGTGTGCCACCCGAGAGATGAGAGACTCCACCGACGCCTCCAGCTGCTTCTCTTCTCTTTGCTGGGTGAGAGAAAAGGGGGAAAACAAGATTTGGCACATAAACAAAAACGCCCCGTTCACACCTGAACACACCAAACACTTCCAACGACTGTGTGTGAGAAGCATAGGCTCGTCAAATTGACGTTAGGTCAACTTTACATTAAGGTTGACTTCACTGTTCAACGTTAGCTAAATGGGAACTGACCTAGCTTTTACGCTAACGTAATTTAGCAAGTTAGCTAACGGCTAGCGCCTCAAAAAAAATTAGTAACCCAGAAGCACCGCATACAAGCAAAAACTCAATGAAAATATTAAAACATATCGCACTGTAATTTACAATGTATGGGCGTAAAAAAATCATTACCTGCATTGTTAAACCACAAGCTTAACGATGAAATACTAGACAACACAGAAACACTTCCGGTTCACGATGTCAACATTAAAGCATGTGTTCTGTCGGCCTCCATTCTTCTTCTCCCCCCTCCCCCGGGTGGGAAACAGCCTTAAGGTGCATTACCGCCACCTACTGTGTTGGAGTGTGTACCAGAGTAATACAGCTCTGGAAAAAAAATTAAGAAACCACCGCAAAATGCTCAGTTCTCTGGTTTTAGTATTTATGGGTATGTTTGAGTAAAATTAACTTTGGAAAATTTGGAGTGGGCTCTTAAGTTTTTAAGAAATCTGTCCTCCATTAAGACTCGTTTCTTTTCCCAAAATGGAAATATACAAATGCTTAGAAAATGCATCCCAAACAACCAGCTGAGTATGTAACATTGCATGTATATGTGCATCAATGTTTTGCTGACAGCAGTGAGAGCTTTCAGAAATAGGGAAGGAAAATAATACCATACTATAATATAACAAGACAGGATTCGGGCTTCCCACTGCTCTTCAAACACATTTTATTAAAATGAACAATATTGCATATAATACTGTGGTACACGAGGTGTACATATCTTAGCTGGCTTAGTAATAGGCAACAGCTTTTTTTTTTTTTTTTTACAAATATGGAACCAATGTCAAAATCATGCCAAATATCAGGTGACATGAGGATGAATACTAGTGCATATTTTCATTTCACTACATCTTTTAATGTTAAATTGTTTAGCATGAAGATAGTTCAACTTAATATTTGCTTGTATTTGGTGACTGCAGCTACATTGGCGCAGCGTATTGTTACTACATGAGTTGTGATGAATAGCAATAAATCTGGACAGGTACTAACAGTAGAATGTTAAAATATAAATCAGGACAGGTCATTTTGTTGATAAGCAATGCCCAATGCAAAGCTGACAAATACAGCTGCATCTTCACCATCAGATCCAATATAAAAAGGTACAATGCACTACTGGAAGTTGGACATGGTATTATACACCAAAGTCCCATATTTCACTGGAAAAAAATGGATATGAAGATTATCAGCTACAGGATAGTCGTAAAATGTGTGTACTATACATACTTAGTACCAATGTTAGTCAGCTGTCACTAAAGAAGTGATAATAATTGAGCTAGTGTCCCCTGTCCATCACTTATTTGTATTCAGAAGCAACAGCAAAGACTTTGTATCTATAACATTTTATTTTGATAAAGGCATTCGTTCGTGTTTCAGTTACGCATACAGTATTTAAAATCTGACACCAACTGTGTTAGGCAGTTATTATCTTCTAATGCTGATTCACAGTTCACTATAAAAAAGGCATTCCTACTTAAGGCTCATGGTTGCACACCCACACAATTCTTTTGTAATATGCAGTTAGTTTGACATCAGGATTTGTATTAAATTACTTGCTTAATTCTAAAGTAGGTTAACTTGTTAGGTAAAGAGAGTAGAGATGAATTATGTGGCAAGAAGCAAAACTGGTTCATTTCCCCTGTTCTTAATAGCACATTCCATACAGACATGCCTCTCCAAGTACGCAGGTATAATGTAAACATAGTGCAAAGAAGAGTGTGCTACATGTGCTCATGTCTGGCGAGTACATTCCTGGAAGGAGAAGGGAAATGTTCTGGCACAGCAGTATAAACTTGGCGAGTTTAGAAGAGGCTCTCGACGTCACCCATTTCCACAACCACGGCCTTCAGCTGGGAGTAGTACTCGATTGTCACCTGGCCGTTCTCTCTGCCAAAGCCTGGTAAAGCACAGCAGAGGTCATGTATCTATTTCAGCGATTCACCCTTTCAGTAAAGGCAATTCAGGTCACTCATTGTAATAAAAATGTAACACTGTGAATGTATTTCCTTTTCATTTACGAGGACACGAGAGGTGACTCTGACCATTTTAACCATAAAAATAAAAAAAATCCTACCTGACATTTTATATCCTCCAAACGGGACTTCCACAGGGCTGATGTTGTAGTTGTTGATGAAGCAGGTCCCTGCCTCCAGGTTCGCAGCCACACGATGGGCTCGAGAAATGTCCCTGTAGGCAGAGCAAAGGAACAGATTTCAGATTTTAAGCACAAAATAAAAATGAGTAAATAGTCTGTATGCAAGTTGTTCACACAGCTAAAATGCTGCTTCACCTGCCAACTATGGTGCAATGAATTCCACTTAGTAAATGTCAAATCTTGACTGGCCCTGAACTGCAGCCAATGCAATGCAATAACCTTATCATCATCAAGAGCAAACCGCCAGCATTGGAAGTCAGCTGTTGCAACAGACTGCTGAGTAATGACAAACTCAAGTGTCTTGACCTGGTGAAGACTCCAGACGCCAGTCCAAAGGTGGTGTCGTTGGCCCTCCGGATCACTTCCTCCTCTGTGTCGAAAGGCAGCACAGACATGACTGGGCCAAAAATCTCCTCCTTCACACAGGTCATGTCATCTCTGCAGTTATCTGTGCCGGGACAAAGGACCGTGACATATGGTGCACACTGGGACACAAAGCAAGTAAGCAAAAATGGACTCAGATTTTTTGGTGGTAGATCACCAGTAGCCGGGGGGGCACAAATGAGTGTTAAGAAATACTGGAGAATGTACAAAGAGACTTACCAAGCACACAGGGCGACATGAAGTAGCCCCCTTTCAATTTGGGGTCACTGGGGACAAAAGGCTCTCCTCCACAAAGCACTCTGGCTCCCTGGAAAAACAAAAATGTTTCTCATATATAATCAAACTGCTTTGAGGCCTAGTTAATGTGCTATCACAGCTGCGGTCCCTCTAATGTAATGATTAAAAGGATTATAAAAAACACACCTCTTTCTTGGCCTGACTGACAAATCCCAGCACTTTGTCCAGGTGGAGCTTGCTGATCAGCGCTCCCATTCGGGTGCCGTCCAGCAGGGGGTCACCCACAGGGATGGCCTTAGCCCTCTTCACCACTTCCTCCAGGAACTTGGGCATGATCTCCCTTTGCACATACACCCTGGTTCCATTGCAGCAAACCTATACAATGCAGGGAGATGTTTTAACCTGTCAGAGAGCTGACAAAGTTTGGATCAGGTCGAGCTCAACACGTGAACGACCCAAGAGTCTCACCTGTCCCTGCGTGAGGAAGTTTGCCATGAGCGCCCCCTTCACGGCATTCTCCAGCTCGCAGTCTTTGAAGATAAGAAGGGGAGATTTCCCTCCAAGCTCCAGAGTCACCGGCTTCACCCCCTTTGCAGACATTTCCATGATCTGAGTGCAAGCAGAACGCACAGGGCATTAGCAACACGGACAGCTGAAGCTCTGTAGAGCAGTTAAAGAAACAAATACTTAACAATACTGCTATTTTTTTTTATACTTGGAATGGGTTTTTCTACCTCCCAGGCAGCCACTTGTTTCCATTAATTTCACCGTGGTATAAAAACCATGCATTAAGTTGTATTATTGTTAGGCAGTAATGAAGGGACAACTTTTCAGAATAAGCTAAACTTGCATCTGCAGCACCACACAATGACAATGGAACTCTCACTGACAATAATACGGTTACCCCTTTTCCACCAACGTGAAACACGTCCGTTCTGGGTTCACGCATATAATGTTTAAGTGTCTAACTTAAATTTGTCCAGATCCCAAAACGTTTGTTCCCAGCTGGAACAAAAAAAAAACAAAACAGGTTTTCTTTGACCTGAAGAGCGAACTGTGATGTCATCAGTGGGCGGCTGTGGCTGAGAGGATAGTGCGGTCATCCATTAACCCCAGGGTTGGTGGTTCGATCCCAGCTCCCGCTGCCGTCTAAGTGTCCCTGGGCAAGACACTGAACCCTGAGTTGCCCCCGGTGGAGGCCAGCATGGCAACTGTGTCCCCATCGGTGTGTGAATGGGTGAATTAGACTACTGTTCAAAAACTTAGATTACTGGTACAGCGCTTTGGGAACCGTTTTGGTTGAAAAGCGCTATATAAGAAAGAGTCCATTTACCATTACCATGTCTCCAAATACTGATACTAGTACGTAGTATATTATACATAGACATACTGATATAATCAATATTTTCATATTCACGGTGGATCAAAGGTCGCTCTCATAATGACGAACCAACAGAGAATTATAACAAACTCTGCAGTTCCCCTCAGCTTTAAGAGCATTTTGGCATCTTTCAGCTCATTGTTTTGGTTACTGCTACTGTTTTGATTCACTCTCGTAGCTTTGTTTCCGGCTGCAACGTGTGTGCAAAATAAGCAATTGTTTGCTGACAAGTTTGCCATGTCAGCTTTATAAGGTAGTAATATGTTGATGTTATAATATATGTTAAGTTAAATATAATACAAGCATATACAATAATGTTACATCATAAAATACAAACAGATGGTTAAAAAAATATTCCATATACAATATACAATAGTTCTGTCTTTTTGTCTTCAGCTTTGTCTTCTTCTACCCGCATGTCATCACATAAATATAATGACTTCATAATATGGCCATGTTCCAACATTTTTAGGAAGCTATGCAACAACATTAAAACTTCCTTGTCTTGCTTGCTATGCTTTTAAATAATGAAGTGTTATGTCGGGGTGTAGGCAGTGGAGAAAGGACCCAAGCACAGACTGGCGGGAGTAATTTTAACTGTTTATTTGAAAGAACAAAAGCACACTTACAAGCAGGTAAGGCTGGTGGGTAGGTAAATACAAGACAAATAACAAAACACGAGGAACCTCCACGAGGCAAAAACAAAAACATGAAGTCCCAAACTGCGTTGTTATGACTCCATCCTCCTAGTTCAATATGCAACTGTGTAACCCACTTCTCAACTGATCTTCAGTGGGGTTTGCTGATTATATACAGGGAAAGACAATGAATTCAGGGTTTAGTTCATAATATGTCTTCCCTTTGGTTCCCTCCTCTGCTCCTACCCTTTACATCATCTCCTCTCGATCACCTCCATCACTTAAACCAGTTGCGAGCTCATCACGTCATTTATATGTCTAGTCTATCTGAGTGCATAACATATTCATCACACACAATCTTTGACCAGTTTAGACTTTATCCCTACACATTCTGGGGGTAAAGGAGGATCGACGGCGGCCTTCCTGGCTGCCATCCTCTGTCAGCGTTTTTATCTTTTTGTTGCACGGGAATGAAACAGAAGAAGACGTCTGGCTGCCACAACTCAGCCTTGCCATTCTCTCCGTGTCCTCCTCCTTTTTTCTTGATTTCTCTCTCTCACTGTCTCCTCTAACTCTGTCTCTTCAGATTTCCACCCTACTTCCTCCCTCCCTCCGTTTCTCTCTCACACATCATACTATCCTCCTCCTCCCCCTCCTTCTCTCCATCCTTCACTCCTCTCTGCTTTGGTCACCTCAGTGAATCTCATCTCTCTAATCCAGGATCAATGTATTCCCCTGTCACATCTCTGAGTGCTATGGATGTATTATGTTAAGTCCTTGGGAAGCCACTGTGCCACAGCATACGTAAAGCATGACTGTCTTGGTGCTCAGCAGCAAATCCAACACCAGTTGGCTGCTCTCGTATCCAAATCTGTCTAACACCACAGAAAGCTCACTGTGTGTCTTAGAGATTTGCTATGCTAGACATCGTGCCAATTTATGTAAATTAGTAACTAAATACAAGTGTATAACATAGAATGAGCAGATGAATGGTGGATTATAAGTAGATTTATGTATTTACTAGTGGTTTTGCAGTAATAAATAACTGTGTCATTTAACTAACATTTATACATTGTATGTATGTGTGTGTTCCTTCCGAAAGCATTTTCATCCTATGATAAATCCTACAGAATTATTTCCGTCGACAGGCCCTCTGGGAGCAGCACTCGCTCCACTTGCACTCTTATTCTGACTAATGTTTCCAAAGTAGGATATAACGTTGGTGGAATATGACAGAGCCCAAAGAAGTGATGGACAGTGTTGCCACAGAGCAATCTGTAGCTGCATTAAGGCCTGCGTACCCTGCTGTTCTGCAGAGCCCCATTTAGCAGCTGTTCCATGTTTGACACTAATTTTACTTCTCACTCCCTGCGGGCCTCTGTCTTAAACATAGCCACAGACACATGCACACACACAGCCACCGGTGCATGAACTCTTCTGACAGAAATTAACCGTGATAGGTGTCCATCATAACCGTCCCTTCCTGAATGTCCAGCCGGGGGGACATGGAGGGACAGCGGACTGCTGGCTCACTGTCGTGACTAATCTCTAATGGTGTTGCTGATGCTTGGCAGGTGATACAACCTTATTCACCGATTGCAATATTTGATGTTTCACAAGACTATAGGCCAATAAAATCAAGTAAATATAGCATATGATTCAATTCTGTAAGAGTGCAGGGTTGCTTTATTCCAAAAACTGAAAAAGAAAACGTGTAACCTCCCAATCACAATTAATGGTTGAGAGAGTTGGCACAGCATCGTACGCTAGAGAAGCTTAGATTTATGTGTGGTTTCTCTGACAAAGAAATATCTCAAAATCTTCTCAAGAAATGAAAGCAATTGTGCTCTTGAAGCCTTGAACCCTTTTCTGTGACACTATGATACAGTGAAATAGTATATTGTTTTGTCATTAGTAGGTATTTTACTCTGTATATTGGTCAAAAGTCTATGGTCAGTATTGCTATGTTTTGGGGAAACGAATCACTGTTAGGTAGATTTCTAAACAAAAATGGAAATCAATTTCTATAGTTTGACTCCAGCAGACAAACACAGCCCCCCTTCAAATTGATATTCCACTACAAGGTCAAAGTACAGAGACGACCAGCCTGGCAACCTTCTAGTACTCAGTCACCATGTTGGCGGACACAGTGAAGCAGCAAAAAAGAGCACAATCAACAAATATCCTTCTGTGACCTTCTGGCCACAGTTTGCCATCTTCAACCTCCTGACTGCCTCGACACCTTCATCAACAAAGGAAATCTTATTATTATTATTATTGTTATTTAATTGTGTAATTTCATTCTCACTCTGTGCTAAATACCTGCTGAGCTGTGAAATACAGAAGTAGTGTGACATATTGTACAGCTTCCATTCTCCACATGTTCTTTTGGGATTTTCATGCTGACTTGTCTGCGAGATTTCGTGATGTGCTGTGGGAAATCCTTTATTAATTTTGGGTTTTACATGAAATTCAAAGCTGACATTACACTGGATGCCTTAAATTCTCTGCTGTCATGTCTTTTGTATTCATTTGTATTTCATCCTTGGCTGTGACTCATTCTTGTCACTCATTCTTCTCTCCGACTGCAGGAGGGACACACTTGGGATGGATTTTCTGTCTGTCTGTGATATTAAATATGCACATCTTGTCTCACTCAACAAGGATGCTTTCTTTCTCTCTCTCTCTCTCTCTCTCTCCCTCTCTTGCTTGCATTTTCTCAATCCCGCTGTCTCGTTCTTACATCGTCAAACACACACACACACACACCTCTGGGCCCTAATCACTGCAAGCAACAAATTGTTGTGAACGCTTCACCTAGATCTGCTTGCCGCTCTGTGCCGAAAAGGCAAAAAAAAAAGAAACAGATTCATGCAATGTGGTATTTTTAATAAATCTCTTGGGGTTTTGTCAAAAAAAGAAAGCCCGAATGAGTGTTGTCACGCCTCAGCGCACATGCCGAGTCTGAGTGATAGATAGCACAGAGGCAGGCAGTGGCAAATTGACTTTGTGTGTGTGTGTCTGACTGACAGGCAGAGTTCCAGGGATACATCGCTGAAATGCTCAGCTTGTTTGAGATTAGGCTCGGAGAACAGTTTTGTGGTTAATTATTCCACAAATGGATGCAACGAGGGGAAAGGGGCACTGTGCCGTACCCCCTCATACACTACTCAGTCTGTTATTATGCACTTTGTTGTCATGTCCCGTGGATTGTCATTCTGTGTTTCCTGTTTTATTTTGATGCCCTTCCTGTTCTGCCTGTGCTTGCCCTTATGTATCCCTGATTTTATGGATTAGTTTCCTGTGTTCACCTGTCTTGTGTTCCCTCGTTAGTGTCTTGTCTATTTATGCCTGCCTCGTTCCTTGCTTGTTGTCCATTGCTTCGTATGGTCAGTTTGTTCGTGTTCGCTCCCTGGGGATTCGCTGTTTGTTCCTGTGGACTTTTCTATGTTTTGAATTGCATTGATGTTTTCTGTTTTTTCTGACTTGGATTTATCTGGCCCACCTGCCTTACCGGTCTGTAAGTGTTCTTTTGTTCTATTATAAACTCATCCATTGTATTCGTGCTGTCTGCACTTGGGTCCTTCTTCCGCTGCCTGAACCCCGCCACCGTGACATTTGTTTCACATCAGAACGAAAGGAATCATCATATTCCTAATTCCCGTAAATGTTCTGTTTTATTCTGAGAAAGATCGTACACACTGGGGAGACACTCTGACATCCTTTGTCAAAACCTCTTCTTCTGACAATATTTGACAAATCAAACTACGGAGTACACACTTGCATTTACTTACAAACAAATTACACATGATGTGTTTCTGATATTACTAAACATCTTTAAATTTGACAGTTTTAAGGTAAAAATATTAAATTTGCCTGGTATTACAGTGATTTAGAATCACACTTTTGTGAAGTTGGGGGATTCACAAGAGACAGACTTTTGAAAAAGAGAAAAGATCCTGACATTTAATCCCTACTAAGATTTAAAAACACTGGATCCTACATTTACCACAGTGCAATGGAATAGCTTATATCCGACGCTCTTGCCTCCTAAATGCTCAGACCTGTTTTGTAATGCAGACTTTCTGTATAAAAGTCCCATCTAGGGACGCTTTCTAAAGTTTGAAAGCGTCTCTAGACCACACAGCTAAGTAGTACTCCATATGAAGAGTAAACTGAAGTTAATGTGTAAAATCAAGTCCCCCTTTAAAATACAACAGAATTTAGTGTTTATCCCTCTACATTAAATTGAGGAGATAAAATTGACAGACCATATCAGTGAACAATTAAATTTGGATTTATTTCAGAGATCTAAAAACCACACTGGGTAAAATAAATTACTTCAATATGTTGGAGTGTACACCTGTAGAGAATAAATGTTGAGATATTACTTTGCCTAGCTGACTGAAGCGGAAGTGTATCCTAACAGCTGGTGCTGTTGGAGTGCATTGCATTCTGCTTTATATATAGACAGGAGGAGCATATGCAATCCCTCAGTCTGCATTCCTGTCCAACAGCAGTATGAGAACATATAAAATGGAACGAGGTCCCACAAAGGAGACATACAGTACCTCTTGTGAAGAGTAAATTTAGTCTGGCATGGCATGAGAAACACAGGGAGGAAGAGAGAGGCAGGTAGACAGGAGGGTCAGTCCTATTAAAATGTGCAGAGGGGAGATTTTTGCATCAAACTGACAGTTACAGGCCAAGTTCATGGCTAATTTTGAGAATATGCATCGGTGCACTACCAAGGGATAGGCAGCCCAATGGTATTCCAATGCCATGGCTCATTAGTGTACACGCCATCTGATTCTGATTTATTTCAGATTCTGTCAAATCCAAAGGGAGAGGAAGAAGCTCTGGTCTACAGTCTCCAGTTAGAATAACAATGCTTCATTCAAATCCAGGTCCCTCAGTATCACATGCCACTTCTGGTACCCTGAAGGGTTTTCGTGTGTCAAAATAATGAACACCGAACATGTGCCCAAGTCATTCTAGTGGAAGGTTTTTCTGTTGCCGTGTGAAAAGGTGACATGTGGTCTCCAGTGCTAAATCACACACACACACAAATAAAGATGCGATGGTTTATGGTGTATCACAAAAAACTGCACCTAAATCCCACCTGAGGGGTTTTAAAGCGTTTTACTAGAAGAAATATATTTTTAAAGGGGTTCAGAAAAGTGCCATGACAAACTGAGATAACGTTTGGACAGGCACTGAGCTAAAATTATTAGTCGATTAACTGATGAACTGATGTATGGATGTGGTGTGAGTGTCCCCTAAATGTCTGTTTGTCTGCCCTGCGATTGACTGGCGACCAGTCCAGGGTGTTTCCTTGCCTCTCGCCCAAATGTTAGCTGGGATTGGCTCCAGCCCCCCCCTGCGACCCTTCGGGATAAGCAGTATGGATAATGAATGAATGAATAACTGATGACAGAAGCGATTGTTTTGATGAGCGATTCATCGTTTGGGTCTCTTTTCAAGGAAAAATGCCAAACATTCTCTGCAAACGTGCAATTTAGATATGTCACTTTTAGCTCTGTAAAAGTGTGATGGACACGGTCATGACCTGGAGTTTACTGAGGTACATAAGTGTGTGTATATATGGAGAGTGTATCTGTTAAAGGTGTAGGCATGATATACGTATTACAGTGGTTTTAGTAATGAGACCATACATAATATTTTAAAACAGGTCTATCTATCTATAGTGACTGAAAGTGTTAAGAGGCAGTTTGCACACTTACTGTACATTACAGGATGTTCTGATTGTACGTTTTAGTAGGCTATAAGATTAGCACTCTCCTCTCCACCCACACACTAACAGTCCAGTGTCTGTGCTGGAGCAGTCTTACATGGTCTGAACAGAAACTACCAGTTCAGGATTTGGCCAATATAAACGGTTCTTCACGGTTCTTTTACTTGCCCTACATTTTCCCTGGAAGCTTCCCTCCGCGCTTAAACCAAGAAGACTGATGCAACTGGGCGTGGCCCCGCCCAAATGCTGCAATCTAGTTTGCCATTGGTCAGAGCTCAGAGTGTCTCTGTCGTGGTTGGCCAGCGTCGCTTTCCATTACAGATAGGCGCACATGGGGGTTGAGTGAAACGGTAGCCACGTTGACATAAAAAGTGGTGTTTTCTGTTTGTTTCTGCCGCCGGTCACGTACATCTGTCAACTCGGGAGCCTCAGTCGGATCGGCTAGAAAGGTAACTATAGCCGTGTTGTATGATTTTGTCGCAATTCTCATTCATTTCTGATGGTGAAATCTAGCTAACGGAGCAGCTAGGCGAGCACAGGTGGTCTTCAGCTAGCTTGGAAATGCTATCAACAACAGTAACTGGAGCGCTAATATTAGCACTGGATACATTGTCTTGTTAGCAGGCATTAGATGGTGTTGAAAGGCGATGTTAACAGTGAAACACCGAGATAAACCAGTGATTTTTGAGCGATACCGCTACAAACTCGGCTGTCCTCACCTGGACATCAAGGCATTAGACCTGTAGATGTCATCAGGTCACACTTTGATCCATTTACCCTGAACTAGAACTAGAGGCTGAATCTGTATGCAACTTATTTTATCTGAGAGTTAAATCAGTAAACGCACCCATCACCCATGGGTTCCTTCACCATTCACGCTCTATGGGCCAGCTCCAGGGTTTTTCTCCAGATTACATCATCACCAAAGCCTGTCTCTGTACTCTTCAGTTTTTTGAGGGAGGGGTTTGCTCACAAGTTTGGGTCATGACATGCATGACAGTCTGGTTTTTACAGGTCAAAGAAGCCACATCATCAGACAGGATGAGCGTTGGATTCATTGGAGCGGGCCAGCTGGCTCACGCACTGGTCAAAGGTTTCATGGCTGCAGGTGAGGCCACTTTCTTTGTTCTTTGCCTTGAACTGAAGCCAAAGTCACTGATGTCCAGCCATATACCCGTATAAAATGATATTTGGTTGGATAAGGATAAAGATGCATAGACACTAATATTCTCAAGCACTGCCCCCCAGGAGCCACCAAGTCCCTAAATTTGGTGGCCAAAATAAACATATGGTGGCCCAAATGTAAAAATTTCGTTCAACTGAAATCTCAAAGTTGTTTGCAAAAGTATGCTGCATGTATTCTCTTACGGTCTCTTAGTTTGGATTTGGGCTGTTTTATGGAAGTGTAATGTTGCTTAGGCGAAGGCAAATATCCAGTATAGGGATAAAACCTGGTGGCCACAGGAGGCTGCTGCCTATGTGGGGTATCTGCTGGCCACGGGGCCATGGTTAATGTCGAACCCTGCACAATTTCACAACTAGACTTATTACTGTGTTTGCACAGCTGTTTTTACAATGCACAAATCATCTGACCTGAATATTGTAATTTACTGAATATTAATGGATTTCTAATGTCATTTCCTGCATTTCTTTTGTTTTAAATATTCACTTTAGATCCTTGTTTTTCTGTTTCCTATCTCTTTAGACTGTTTCTTGTGCTGCTGTAACATGTGACTCTTCCCTCAGGTGTTCAATAAGGTCTCATCAGTTGTCAGTTCCCATCTCATTGTACACCCTCATACCTCACTCTCCACTTCCTCCGGTCTCCCTCCCAGGTGTGATTGCTACACACAGGATTACAGCCAGCTCCCCAGACACAGACCTGCCCACCGTGATGGGGCTGAGGGTGAGAAGATGAGTTTGTGCTTTGTAGTTGTGTGGTGTCTGGAAATGGGAAGTGAAATGGAAACACTGGTACGAGCGTGGGCTTGTTATAATGTGTGCATGTCGCTGTAACAAGACTTGTTTGCCTCATTTTCAATTTTTAACATCCTCTGTCTGCACCATCACCAATCTTCTCTTCTTCTCCTGCAGAAAATGGGGGTGAACCTGACGTCTAGCAACAAGGAGACCGTCAGTAAGAGTGACGTGCTCTTCCTGGCTGTGAAACCCCACATCATCCCCTTCGTTCTGGATGAGATTGGGCCAGACATCGAGGACCGTCATCTCATAGTCTCCTGTGCGGCAGGCGTCACCATCAACTCCATAGAGAAGGTCGGCCTCTGTCACGATCTCCCGCTTGCTCTGCCCTCTTGTGATTTACATAATTATTTTAGTCTTTCCCGTCTTTCCCTGGAGCCCATCTATCGTCTAATTTGTTTTCTTTTATCCTCCCTGTCTGAAATTGAGTTTAATCAAGCTGTTTTGGCATGCTTCCAAACATGTAAAAGCAAATCCTTTTACATCCTGCCTGCTGTACATGCCCATCTTGTGTTCCCACTCTTGTGATTTCACAGAAGCTGCTTCAGTACCGTTCTGCTCCTAAAGTCATGAGGTGTATGACGAATACACCAGTGGTGGTGAGAGAGGGAGCTACAGTGTACGCCACTGGGACCCATGCAGAGGTAAAGTGGAGGTATTGTAAATGCGAGAGTCAAGTGGCGTATGAATGAGTTGACAGAGTATGTTTTAAGGATGTCAGTTTTTGCATCTCGGATCTAAGCATCCGAAAGTTTGAACTTGAGCTATTTGCTTTGACTGATTGGCTCCTATCATTACCAGCAGCTTGTCCTCCTTTCAGGTGGAGGATGGCAAGTTACTGGAGCAGCTCATGGCCAGTGTGGGTTTCTGCACTGAGGTGGAGGAGGACCTCATTGATGCTGTCACCGGACTGAGTGGCAGTGGACCTGCCTACGTAAGTAACTCCAGGGCTGTGTTTGTCACAAAAGGGGTGGGTGGGTGTGCGTTTGAGTGAGTGAGGGGTCCACCAAGAATAATCAGAGTAAAAGATGTCAAAGAAAAGGGTTTTGGCCACATTACTGTGTGGTCTGGTATGTGTAATCCCTTTTATCCTAAAATAGCCTAGTTGGTGATTTAAAACTTTTCTGTTAACAGTCGAAGGATTCATTAAAATTTTGTACCTCCCATCGTGCAACTTCTGTATCGGAAAAGCTATTATCGACTTTTTTTTCTCCAAACTTCTCCTTTTGCACACCGAGAGCTACAGAGGCTTTGGATTGATGTCGAATTGATGTTGCCATTACTTATCTATATCTTCAGCTGTCTGGCTTCTCAGCCAGGGAGCAAACTAACGATTATGTATTTTTATTATCTATCTTTACTTTTTGATTAATTATTTAGCCTATAAAATGTCAAAAATAATGACAATCGCAGGTAAACAAACCCTCAAAGTGATAGTGTCGAGTCAAAAACGATGTCATAATTTCATAAGAAGAGAGGGAGACGGAGAAGTAAGCAAATCTTCACAGCTGTAAGCAGAAAATGTTTGGGATTTTTACTTGATGAATTACTTCAATGGTTTATATATTTTTTTTTGTGTTGATTGACTTGGTTGATTAAATGGCAAGTCATTTTGGCTGTATACGCAGCAAACAGAAGCCCATACAAGTGCACTTTTTTTTTTTTTTTTTTTATGTTTACAGGCTTGAGGTCTAGATAGAATAAAAACAGTGGCAGGGAGAAGAGGTCAGATGTGTGCCAGGGTTTTATTTTAATTTTCTTTTGTATCAGGATAAATTTTTTTCTATAATGACTGTCTCCTTTTAGAAAACACGAGTGGGCCCAGCTGAGGTAATGGCTCGTATTGCCATGCATATATTTCCACATCACAATCATTCCTTCTTTATAAAACAGTCATGTCAAATGTACTGTGTAGCAGACTGAGGTGTGTAGTGGTGGAGGAAATTAAGAATAATTGTGTCTGTGGGTTTTATCTGCTGTCTGCACTGAGTGAGCTTTAGACGGGTATTTTTTAAATATAAGTGTCGGAGTACATGGTTGCCCATCCTAACTGAGGAGGCAGTGAGGTAATTTTGAATTAAGTGGTTGTCAGTCAACTCATTGGTCTACCCCATACTGTGCAGGCTGGAGGCTAAATTATAAGGAAGAAGCAAAGAAAGCTGGATTAAGAACTAATCTGTGATCTAATGGTTTATACGGTGTCTGTACATGTGTTTAAAGATGCGACAGCAATCCGGCCTAAAGGGAAAATCTTACAACTGTGTGTGTGTTGTTGTTTTTTTAACAGGCGTTCACAGCCCTGGATGCTCTTGCAGATGGAGGAGTGAAGATGGGTCTGCCGAGGAGACTGGCTGTCAGACTTGGAGCTCAGGCCCTATTGGTCAGCTGTATTTAGTTTTGTTTGTGTGTGTCTGGCATTTGCGTCTCTTTCGCTTCGCCTGTTCCCAACATTAAGTCGCCTTAATCCGCTGGTCATCTGCGTATTTGGAGGCAGAAAACGCATTAGGATTGAGTTGCTGCTTTCAATGCGTCCAACATTTCTACTGTCTTAAACTGCTGACTTGAATTCACTAAAAGTGATGAAACTCTGGAAAAATAAAACCCTGTGGAGTATTCAAAAAGTAAATAAATACATTTTTTAACATGTAGCTGTTTTCTGCAGGGTCGTTGCAGGAGAATGAAATTTTTAAATCGTGGAAGCAGAAATTCCTAATTGCTGCCGTTTTTAGACTGAGGAGTATACATGGATATTGCTTTAATGTGTTAATACAGAAACTGTTTTGATCACAATTGGTAATTTGTCAAAATAGATGAGTGCAAATGATTCACTTCAAACTGTTTCGGTAATCGTGGCAGCTGCTGAAAGCTCTGTCTTGCGCTCAGCGTGTTCAGCTCCTTCCTGTATTTTTATGAGCCATGTTCTACATTTTGACTTTTCAGATGTTGTTTGTACACAGCGAATGCTCTTGGTCTGAGTGTGTCCTCTTGTTTGCACATTTTGTTTGTGGGGAAACACTCACCAAAGGCACTAAAGTTGCATCGTCATGTTTGCATATTGTAAGCCAACAAGCTGCCTGGAAAACCTGTTCCAAATCTTACTGTTTGTACGGCAGATTAGATTTTATTTCCTGGAGGAACTCTTTCATCTCTTGTAATTAACTCTGCATTACAATGCATGTGTGCACCACTCCTGTTGTAATGACGACAAAAGCATTTCTCCGTGACTATGTAGCAGTAAACAATAAATTGCCCTTCATATAAATCCCTTATCACCTGCCACTTATGTTCTTTCTTGTGTTCTTGTTTCTCTTCAGGGAGCAGCTAAGATGCTGCTGGACTCGGAGCAGCACCCTGGCCAGCTGAAGGACCACGTGTGCTCACCAGGGGGCGCCACCATCCACGCCCTGCACGTCATGGAGAGTGGCGGCTTCCGCAGCCTCCTGATCAATGCTGTGGAGGCTTCCTGCATTAGGACACGGTGAGACAGGCAGACCTGTAAATGCAAATCGCACATCTATCACCATCGCCTGGACCGGTCTGCTCTGCTTTTTCTCACCTACTGCTGTTCCCCAACGATTTGAGTTGTCATGGTGTTGTGGATTATTTTCATTTCTTATGAACCAGCTTAATAGATTTTCAATAGATTTTATTCAGACATGCAATTCTCTCTTGACTCCTGACTCCAACGTTGAGATACTCCGATCTCATAGCATACATGTTAAAGTCTGTCTTCGTGCTTTATAGCTGTAACACAGAAGGTTATATGACACACACATACTCCTACATTTGTACTGTGTATCTAACAGTAGGCTTTCCCTTCCTCTCACAGGGAGCTGCAGTTTCTGGCAGACCAGGAGCGCATTTCTCCAGCAGCCATTAAGAAAACTACACTGGACAAGGTGCTCCAGCAGCCCGGAGTCACAGTCAGCGGAGTGACTAATGGGAACGGCAGGTCGGGGCTCAGCCTGTTCAACACTCGCAGCCCTGGGATCAAGAAGAACTGAGTACAGATTCAGGCATCCACACAAACACATTACAGGTTTAAGTGTACTAACAGGTGGACATGCTGGCAACCTATCCAGCTTCAGCCATAGAATTTTAAAAACTGGACTCGGGACTGGTCTGAAATCACATCCAAATTGGCATAATTGCCAAATAATTTATTCATACTGGAGTTACATGGGGACAGTGGACCTGGTGGTGTCACCGCCACGTTGCACTGCACACAAGCACAAGTGTGTTCTGGGTGAACTTCTCACGGTTATAGCCTTACGTTGTGAAACAGGGTTACTGTCTACACATACACATTGAAGAGCAAAAGTGCATTTAAAATCTGTCTGTTTGGGCTCTAGACTATCTAGTGCTGTTAAATGGTAATGACCCAGTGGGCCATTATGGGATTCTGGTACACACCAGGCAGCAGATGGCTGCTGGGATACCATCAAGCTCTTAATGTGCATCTTTAATGTCTTTCATTTAAAAAAAAAAAATGTGAACCCACAATGTAAATCATCATGTACCCTTATTTTGTTTGTAGATATAGTTATTTATGTTTGGCCATGTTGTATTAACAAAGACTGAACAAAACCTGTAATAACTTCATTTTGGTTTGGTTTGTAATGCCGCATATGAACACTGGTCTTCATGGATAAAATACCTTCCTTGCAGTGTTATTATGGGTTTTCTAGCACATTAGCAACAGTGAGCCTTTGACTCTGTGACCCAGAAAATATGATTTCATGGGCATTCCAAGCTTAAACACCTCTGTCAGCATGTAAGCATTTTTCTCAGCTCCCTCTGCTCGGTTTTTTTTTTTTTTTTTGGCTTTAGTTTTTAGCTTAAGAGATGTTGTGGGTGCTAAACCCCAAATCTTGAACTATTGTGAGGAATGTAATGTTGCCTAAAAGTGCTACAAGACATTCATCTACATAATGAAACACTCTGAAGAATATATATATTATATACCTAATAGATTATGATGTAAAAGAATTACAGCCATCAGTTCATCCTGATCGTCCATATTTGTATCCCCATGTTGCATATTGTGTGTTGTTTTCTTTGGCGTATCAACCACAGAGTTGTTTTAGTCAAAAGTCAATATTAAAGAATTGGAATCAAATACTTTTCTTCTGAAGCTTGTTTGTCCCTGAATTGAATACGAGTCTGGTTTGATTCTCGTACTCTCTTCTACTCGGTTGCTTTGTATGCTCTTCCATTATTCAACTCTGTGTAGCATGTTTGTATTGATGTAGTTAATTTGATCTTTCCCTTTTCACTAGGGCTTACCCAACTCTTAATAGAGTAATTAAGATTCACCCAGGCCTGCAGATGGCGCCCTATGATCAAATGACCCATTTGCACACGTTTACTAAGATCAAATTTACCTCTTCACATAGCTGCCACTTGAGAGTGACTTAAAATTGACCCTGGACTAACATCAAATATAACTACAGCACATCACGTATTGGTAACTGGAATTTGCTGTAGTGCTATGGTTACATGTTTGACACACTTGTGTCTTATTTAGTCTCCTCTGGTGAGTCTCTTCCCAAACAAGATTCCTCTTCTGCCACAATCAGACTTTGCATATGTCTTCAATAACCAGATGAAAACTGTTTTTCCCTTGCTGGCCTGGAGATACATTGTGACTGACTGTTCCAAGAGGAAACACAGTCCAATTTTAGAAGCTCTTGTCAGCAGGACATATGACCATGCATGGGATCATGGATTTCTCCACAGATCCAGCCTTCTCCTCTTGCTGTCAGTGGTGGAAGAAGAACATTCACTTAAGTAAAAGCACCTATAATGTAAAAATACTGAAAGTCCTGCATTTAATATCCATAAATGTGCATTACAGCTAAATAGACTTTAATCTATGGAAAGTGAAAGTGCTCCTTCTACAGTAACACGTGTGTCCCCAGTGATTGACTGAATATTATTATATATAACGAATGTTGGTACTGTTTCGTAAGTGAATGTAACGTTTTACTGTTGTGGGTGCTTCAGGTGGAATGTTAATTACTTTATATTCAATTTGGTAGTGTAGTCCAGTGGTTATCAACCTAGGGGTCGGGCCCACCCAAAGGGTCACCAGAAAAATATGAGGGATCGTCTGAGGATAAATGGGAAGGGAAAGAAAAAAAGACTATGTTGTGCTGCACAAATTTATATAAATTTTATGACTTTTCTCAACCTCTTTGGGCCTCAAACAGTTAATTAAATGAAATCATGTGAGAGGTTTGGAGGGGAAATGTCTCTTTGGTGGAACTCAAACTGGTCTGAGGTGAGATCTGAAATTTGTAAGAGGTCACAACCAAGAAATATGAGGAAGCACTAGTTTAACTTTTGCATGCATGCATTGTATTTTATAAGGTTATCATAGTAAACCTGAAAATCCTAACTAATAACTACAGTTGTCAGTATTTCCATTTTATGCTACTTTATACTTCCACTTGGTTACATTTAACTAAGTAAAATACAAGTACCTCAACATTGTGTTAAAGTACAGCACATGAGTAAATGTTACTTTCCACCACTGGTTGCTTCGAGCTTAGAAACTAAATATCAATGAGTTCTGAATTAGTGTGATAGGAGAGGACAGAAGTGCAGTTACATTTATGTTATGAGATTGCAGTAACTACAGCAGACTTGAAGTTTCTTTAGATATTTGGGCCCATTCCTGCGCTCCAGCCTGCTGCATTGTGGATTAACAGATGCCACTTTGTGTTAGAATGAGATAGGCCTGTGGGTCTATTCAGGCAATACACAGGTGCATAATGGCGAAGTAAGAATGATGGAAGAAAAGTGATGGTTTGTGGAGAGCCATGTCCTCATTATAATTGAACAATTTATAGCTGTTGTAGGATTAGTTTATTTTCCTTAAACTAATACACACACCAGTGTGCCTTGATTAAATTGCAGCCTGCGTGCTCTTAGTGCACTCGGCCTGTTTATTTGTGCGTGCAATGGTTTTTCCGCCGCCGCTGAAGTGTCTTGGTAATCCCTCTTTCATTCCAAAAGGTTATTCTCTGCTTGCTCCTGCCTCTGTCCGTTAAGATTAGCCATTCCTGGAGAGACTTCCATTTGCCTCTCATTATTAGACTTCTGTTACCTTTCGTTGGTCGGGCAGCTTTGAGCACCTCTCTTCCACCTAAGGTGAAGAGGATGTGCTCTGTGTCAATCATCTCGACACCGGCAGAAGGTCTAAGATGGCAGTTCAATGGCAGATAATCCTGAGTGGAAAGTTTGGGCTGTGTGCGAGTTAGAATGCGCGTGTGCGCTCTAGCCCAGCATGGTAGTTCTATTCACAGGTAGGCCAGATGTTACCTGTCATCTCCATTCAATCAATGTAATCACTGACCTTTGCAGCAACATGGTTGTTTGTATGTACTGTAGTACCAAGGCCAGGACGGAGTGCCAGAAACCAGGATGAGCAAATAGATGGAGGGGCTTTTTCTATCTTTTTCTCCGCCATCACCACGGCCAAGCATCCACCTAATCCTCTCTAAAATGAAGAACTTACAGAGGCAAGCTACAGGAAATAGGTGTTTGTGGGCAGTCAGTCTTCCTTGTTCCACTGCTGTGTTGTCAATATAGTGTGTGTGTGTGTAGGTGTGTGTGCACAAGTGTGATCTCCAGGCTGATACAGTATCAGCTTTGTGCAGCTGTCTAGTGAAACGGTCACAAAAAGAGGAATCTCTGACAGTTACCACACTGTCAGTGAATCTGCAGTATATGGGCTTCCCTGTCATGCCAGCTTGCAATGCAGAGCTCCAGAGGATTCCCGACACACACCTTTAGTCCACTGATACTTGTCTGGGAATCAGACATGCACAGAGGTGTTATAGGCGTGGGGGGATGTTGTCTGTCCTCTGTGCAGTGTTGGAACAAATATTTCAGATCTTTTACGCAAGTAAAAGCAGAAATACAGTACGTAAAAATACTCCAGTACAAGTACATTTAGACTATTAAGTAAAAGTACAGACATACTGTATAATCAGCACAATATACTCAAGTATCAAAGGTAAAACTACTCATTATGCCAAATGATCTATTTCAGAATAATATAATACTGAGTTATTAGTGTGTAAGCATCACTTTAATGCTGCAGATAAAGGTGGAGCTTGTTCGTTTTACTTTATATACTGATGGGTATCTTAACCTATAATAATACATCGTGAGGATACTGTACTAATAATCTGAATCTCCAAAGTAACAAAAAAAGCTGTCCAGTAAACGTAGTGCAGCAAAAAGTATAATATTTACAATTTACTGTAATTGTAGTGGAGTGAAGGTAAAAAGCAGCATGAAGTGGAAATACTCAAGCAAGGTACAAGTACCTCAGATTTGTGCTTAGAATATGAGTAAAAGTACTTAGTTACTTTCCACCACTGGCTGCAGTACCAGTATAATGAGCATTTATACTGGTGTATAACATGGTTACTTCTCCTCAAGAGCTTGCATTCACCAGTAGTGTGGCCATACATGGGTGGCACTTGGGGGAAATATGAGTCATTCTTGAAAATATCATGCCAAATGTAAGTAACATTTCAAAAGATGGCAGAGATGTGCTTTGATTTCTTAAAGGCCTGTGAATGCCCAAGTGGTAAGTATGTAAGTATGTAATCCCAGCTATTTTTTTATAAACTGAGTGGCATTATCTGGAAATAGGCTGCTAATATTGACTGAGTGCTTGCTTGTCTTGTATTGAAAGTCATTAGTTCCTCAGAAATGGAAATGGAGTATTGATAAAGTACTGTACGTCGGTCCTAATTGTTTTGTTTTGTTTTTAAATGGTACAGTAATTGAGGATGGATGGAGTGTGTCAGTTTAAAAAGGTTTCTTGCTTTGAGTTAGCGTCTGGACTCAAAACTGATTGGAAACGTGGGATTTTAAAGTTGCCAGGTAGCCAACGGGACATTAGAAACTGGAGATGGCTGCGAAAATGTAAAATGACACAGACTTTAAAAAGGCAAACTCAGTGAGCAACATGTCAAGCAGTGCAAACATGAAAAGCAGATGTTGACACATGAGAAAAATTCTTTCTAAATCATGGCCTCAAGAAAAGGGGGAAATATCTTTTTTTTGTGAAAGTGACAAAAGTGTTCTCTGGAGCCTGAGTCAGGAACTCATCACCTTTTATACTGTCACATTATGTCCTTCCTTTACAGGAAGCACAACAGTGACAGAAAGCTACAGGTCAGATGTTTTCTGTAATTAATACAAACTTAATACAAACAGGTCCTGCATAGAAACGTGTATATCTTCCTCAAGCCAATACTGAACACTGAGTGTGTTTGCGTTGACTAACGTGTGATACTGCACCTCTACCCCACTTTCAAATAGCCTGTAGCTCCATGTTATAGTTGTTGTTTTTTTTTTGCTTTTAATGAACTCACACACACACAAAAGTCAAATGATGGAAAAATGCAGACCACGTCATCTTCAACTTTGGCCTCATATTTAACTCGCAAAAGGCAAAAGTCCCGAGAACGACATGCAGCATCAGATGTTTGACTCTGTGCTGTTGTTGGAGCCCGTCAGCACTTGACATGTTGGCTGTAAGTTGAGAGCTGTGCGTAGAGGAGGGGCTGCCACGCCGCCTGTTGTTCAGACGGCCCATCACACAGTAGTAGTGTCTCGTGTGCCTTTAAATGCGGGTTGCGTAGATCCTCCATGAATGAAATCATGTGATCCAAACATCATTTGACGTCTAGCGCCTCCGACCACAGACTAAAACAAGCGAGGAAGGAGTGGATATATCTAGAGAGCTGCGAGGAGGCGTGAGCGGAAAGAAACTGTTTTTCTCCCCCCCCCCCCCCACCACCGTGACTCTCTCCTCGCCGGGTCGAGCGACCGGCGGCGAACCCCCAACCTCCGACGGTGCGGCGGCGGGCGACAGGCGCCGGTTTGACTTGTGGTGAGTCCGCTTTCTCCAAATCCAAACTAAAAATCTTTCAAAAGTGCTGAATACAGAGGCGCTGTTTTTGCTGAGTGTGCACGCCGTTATCGCCGCCGAGGGCTGGCGCGCTTCTGTGTCCGCCTGTCCCGCCGGTGTGCGCCGCCCTGCTCAGCCGTTTAAAGGGCAGCGGCAGTCTGGTAGTGCTGAATCATCACGATCCGGTCGACGTCCAGACCCCCCTGCATGCGCTCCCGAGACCGGGTCGGTCGCTCAAACGGCCACGCCGACCGACTAACCGGCGCTTTCATAATAACACAGACAAAGGGGGCGAACCGAAGGGGGGCATCAGACTGTCAGGCTTCTAAGAGAAGAAGCCATGTGTCGGAATTAAAGACCGCGCGGGGACGTGCGGGTCGCTGGCATGGCCGGGGATTCCCCTGTGCTGTGGCTGCCTACTAACGGCTAGATATCTGGAAAGGGGAACGTACAGAAGAGCCAGAGAACCTTAACGCACACTAACAAGTTAGGACCGCGGAAATAACAGCGGACCCTCCTCCGGCTGTCCTCCCCCCGGGGTGCTGAAGCGGCGGCGGACACGAGCTGGCGGCCGCCCGCTGCCGCTCCACGAGCCGCCTCGTCTGTAGCCTCCTCGCAGGTAAGACGGCCGGTCCGCTGTTCGTCGGGTTCGTCTTATTCGTTTAGCGGACGGCTTCGCGGCAGAGCCCTCGTCCACTCGCGGCTCGCGTGGTCGGCGGTGCGATGGAAGTGACATGTGTGACGACAACAATAAACAAGCCCGGCTGTCGTTGTGGTGCATTTGTAAGCGTCGCGTCCAGCGGCTGTGGCTGCCGTCACAGAGCCTGTTGGGACAACAGGGACTCTGCGTTCACATTCTGCTTTGTGTCCGCCGCCGCCGCCGCTCTTCCGACAGGCCTGTGTGTTTTTTAGCATTAGGTCATACGTGTTGCGTGTAAGTGGCCCGTGCTGTCGCCGGTCCGTCAGCGGCCGGGGCACGCGAGGCAGAGATGCTGATTCATCACAACGTTTGCGCGAGCCGAGCGGAGGCACGAGGGCTCCATGGCAACATGGCAACCGGCGGCAGGCGGGCGGACAAAGGTCTGGCGCGAGGGAAGGAAGAGCTGGCTCTACATCAGGGGCCTGGCTTTGAAATAAATAGGCCCGGTCATGTAGTGGATGTTGACGTGCATGTGGGACAATTAGAGCGCATGTGGGCTGTTTAAAATGTCAATTGTGCTAAATGTGTTCTTTTTTTTTTGGTTTGGTTTGGTTAGTCAGCGGGCTCAAACACAATTTCAGTCCAAGTGGTTTTGAGGCAAATGGGAAGAGTGTGCACGCAGGGATGACATACAGATCATGCTGCAAATGGTTTAGTTAGACTGATTTTACTTTTGGGTCGTGACGTGAATAAATAAACAATGTTCCCAGTGACGGAAGCATTGTGAGTAAATAAATGTCATTAAATGTATTTGGGCAAAAAATCAAACGAAAGCTGGGGGGGAGGACACATTCCCTTGGCAGTTAATGTTGAACATTGGTTGCTCATGAGCACATGGCAGACTTGTGCTAAAAAAAAGAACGCACCTCAATAAACTGTCATGCATTGCAATGGAATATCCTCCGATTGATCTCTTGCAGATGGGCCATATCTGCTGCCTGGTAGCAACCTATGAGCATTGCAACACTGACGAGTAGGCCTAATAGGGAAGCTCTGTGGGCTCAAGAAAAACAGAAACTTCACCCCCTAATGACTGCATATCAGCAGCTTTAGTTAGAGTCAGCACTCTGTGGAGTGTATCAAAAGTATGTAGTAAGCAAGTTGGCAAGTACTGTAATAGAGGGTCATAATGATGAAACAGTTGTATCAGTATTGGAGAGAAGAACACCCCCAACCACCCCCTACTGTCTTTATATCGCACACACACACACACACACACACACACACACACAAACACAAACAA
>JAVQJF010015494.1:0-22511 GCA_036023855.1 Gadopsis marmoratus | reverse complement strand
CCCCCCCCCCCCCCCCCCCCCCCCCCCCCCCCCCCCCCCCCCCCCCCCCCCCCCCCCCCCCCCCCCCCCCCCCCCCCCCCCCCCCCCCCCGCCGTGGATGTCTGACTGAATTAATAGACATGATAATTTCACAGTATTTCATAGTGAGCTATCTGTTCCATCACAGCAAAATAAAAAGGGTCACTGCGCAGCTGTGGCAAACCCCAAGCGTTATTATGAAGTTTGATGATAGACCCCCCCCCCTCCCTTTCTTTCTTTCTTTCTTTCTTTTTTTTTTTCCCCCCTCGCTCTCTTTTTCTTCTCTCTGGTACTTCGCTTCAGGCCAGCAATAGCTCGGGGCCACGCCGGTGCCTCCCCATGATAAAGGACTTATACTCTGTCTGTGCGCAAAGAAAGCCGCAGCAGCTCCTCTCTCTCCCGAACCTAATCAACTCACTGGCTTGGCCCTTTAACGATTGGTATACACCCCCCCCCCCCCACACCCCTCTGTCTCTCTTTCTCCATCCCTCTATTTTTCTCTTTCTGTTTCTCTTTCTTTCTGTGAGTTACACATTTCACATTTTGCTGGCCATTTATTTATTTATCCCCCTAAAAAACCTATAATAATAATAATAATAATAATAATAATAATGATACCTATGTATAGTCAATACGAAACAGAAACAAACAGGAATCGCACAGCAGAACCAACAACAACAAACATCTATATATCTAAATATATACTGTATATATAAGTCTACCAAAACAAAGGGAGGAATATAATATTATTGGACCAGCCTATATTGTGAGAGGACACCAATGCAAAACACCATAAAGTGCTTAAGGTCATTTTAAACTTTTTTTCATATAGTTACTTCCTTTCTGACTCCTACACATTTTGTTGGACATGCACTTCTCACCCAGCTGCACAGAAACCACACAGACTGTAGGGAGAATGTCTGCTGGGGCATCCAGAGAATCTGAAGACAAGATATATTTTTTCGTTCCTAAAAAGTCTCTATTTGTTTCCCCAAAAATAAATAAATAAAATGTTTGTGTAAGAAATGGAATATATACTATGGCCCTCAGCTTACATGGTGATATAGACCTTAAAGTCCAAAATGACAGGGCCCATTCCAACTTCATCATGCAGGAAAAAAAAAAATAACACTCTTGCTGTGACTACAATATTCATTTTTACATCTAAAGGGAGAGTAGATTAACGTTTGGTGCTAAATTCCCACAAATGCCACTATTTATTTTTTAAATGTTTTTTTTTTTTTGCTGCTGGTTTTTTGGGTATCTCAAGTAATTGTTTGGATAAAAGGTCATGTAGTGCCAAAAATGTCCACTTCACTTTAAGTGGAGAATAAAGTGAATCCAACTCTAAAAGGACCCTTGGTAACCCCAAGACTGCTGCTGTTGGTGTTCTAGGCCTATGCACACTGTCCGGTCTTTCAATCATGACCCTCACATCCTTCATCATAAAGAGGGATCGATATAATAAAGATAGACTGTTGGGTTTTTTCTGTCTGGTGGGAGAACGGCAATTGTTTGTATATGCATGAAAAATTGGACTGTAAGGACTAAATCAGGCCCGATCATGACCAAATCATTGCAATAGCCCTAATAAAAATCAAAATGTACCATTAGCATTGAAACCCTTCTAATAAAAAGGGGAATTTACAGAACTCAGTTTGGGATTTGGGCTTTTAATAGACTGTCAAAACTGTCTAATGTATCGATCTTCATAATTCTGCTACTGAGCTCTATTTCTTCTGCCTGCATTCAGTATATTTCTGCTTTCTGTCATGCTGAACAATTACATGGTTTCATTGTTTAGTCTAGAATTCCACACATAACAGAGCGGAAAACTCTTGTGGAACAGCATTTAGACTATTGTCAAAAGTAAATGTCTCTATTGAAACCAAAACTAATTGAACTCTCTTTTTTTGCACCTTCAGGCATGGTGACCCTTGCGCACAAATTCAGTGTTCGAGGAAATCTTTTATTAACGTAACATAGTCATTTTTCTTGGTAATATTCCTATTTATTGTAAAAATGACATGACATCTGTTTAGTTACATTTTGGTCTTTATTTTGGGCAGTAGAGATGAGGTAAAACGACTTTGCCTAAGGTTCGGGGCTAAACATTTTGGTTATGGTTATTAGAAAAGCTAAAATGCACACAAACCTTAAGAATCATAATCCCCAACAGAACACAGTACACTTCAAACAATATGAATGGATTCCTGATCATTTAATCTTTATTGTAAAGTCACTTTTCACACTGGATTTGCTTAGAACGTTTTCTTTCAAGAAGCTAAGTTGTTGAGCTACCGCGGCTAACGTCAATAATAACACAGGACTCTAGAAACCCTTGGATGTCAGTGTGCATTTTTGACCTTTATCTTGGAACGACTTGGCAAATCTTATTGTATTCTCACTAACGAAACGAATAAGCCATCTGACTCCATCACTTACTTCTTATCTTTCTGCTTCTAGGTGTCCGCTCAAGCACTCATGCATGTCTATGAAATGAAACGCTCATGACAGTGCAGAAGTGCAATAAAGTTTTTCCGTCATTTTCAGCCGATCCTGTGAGCGGCTGATAGTAACGTAATAACTTTACGATAAACAGCCACATTATTAGCTTAAAGGAGAGTCTTGAATGGTTGAGAGAGTTAGAAAGCTTGCTCTGGCCTCTTGGAGCCTGTGAAGAAATGGTTTTGATCTTACCACAGGCTAAACACTGCCAACAGGACTTGACATTGCAGAACAATTTCCCAATTACCTTTTGACATGCATATTGACACAAACGCGCAAAACTGTAATTTTCTCTCTGAATGTGTTAGCTTGAGGGGCTCACTTTCATGCCAGTGGATTGTCAGATGTGCTGCTCCCTCTCTCTCTCTGTGTCTCTCTCACACACACGCTCTATCTCTCTCTCCCTTTTCCAGCATGCTTATATGTGAGTGTCCAGAAAAAAACGGATTCCCTCCTGACAGTTGGAAAATGGAAAAGACCATTTTCAAAATGGAGTGGAGAAAGTGTGAACCTGCACGAGGCTTTGTTCATAAGAAATTCATTTTCTGCCTGTATTTAAACCTAGTTGAAGTTTGCATTTAAGTTGTCTTGTGTGTCTACTTTTTGTGTATGGTTATATTTTTTGAAGAATATCTACAGTGTGTGCATTCTTTCACTCATGGCTTCACGTGTTTTGGAAGCTTCATGGATGTAAATGTGATCCGATAGTTTGCTTCCACAAACAAGTTTCATCTAATACCACTGAACACTTCTGTGCCAAAACCCCCGACCTCTCCCAATAAACTTTGCAAGGCTCACAAACATGCTGTTTCTCCATTGTCAATCTCAAGGTTCTGGTCAAACTCAACATGCCAGTTGACACTGAAACGCCATAATCACTGGGATGTTTTCTTGCGTTTGAGATGTCCAGGCAGCAAAGAGAGGGGAGAGGACGATGGCCATGTCATCATGAGCTTGTCATCTTGTTCGGCTTGATTGGCACATGCTACAGCAGATTACAGGAGCTGGTGTTGACGGAGGGTTACCCTGAGACTCCCAGCCGTCTGCTATCAAGAACCACCCCCCCTCCCGAAAAACTGGGTCAGACTCGGGGCTTGGCTCTGCCCCGAGCCCCTTTGCCCAAGCGTTAGTCCCAATGCAAGTGCTAGTGGAAGAGGCGGATCGGGCCTCAGGCCTCAGATGAAGGCCAAATTCCAAGCCAGTACCTCGACCCTCCCATGGTTCTCATCCAAATCACATGTACTTGTAGTCTTCTTACATGCAACTTCCATCAGCAAATTGAAAGCTTTGCCTTTATTCCGGGGAGGAATTGGCTTGACACGACAAATTTTGGTGTAGACTGTGGCTTCTTATGGTTCTTCATCCTTTCCACGTTTATTTCAAACAAACTGCGGATGGTTTTTCAAAGAATGAAACTACTGAACCTTGTCTGTAATATGATGATAGAAACCAGAGCGCATGACAAAAAAACACATTGTGCAATTTTGAGTTTAGCACCAGCATCTGCCCTTCACAATAAAGGCCAGATATCCCTGATTTTATTTCCACTCTTAAAAAAAAGTAGCTTATTAGTCTGTCAACTTATTTTGTATTTATGAACGTGAAGAAATTGCACACACAGCATGTCTGGTAACATGTTGAGCCCTCACCAGTTCATGACCTGACAAAGTGTTTATAGAACTCGCATTCAAAAGAAAGTGAAAATATAAAAGGAATTTTGAAACAACAGGGTAAACAAATGGGTCAAATAAAGAAAAGAGGCAAGTTTGTTAGGTTGGGAAATCAAATGACATATCCCATAAAGTTCTCACTGGTCTTATTGGGAAACCACACTAATGACTGTGGTGACAGCGGGTGGAGTTTGACATTAGAGTGACATTCAACCACACGTCATTTCAAACAGTGTGGCTCCACTGCTGTGGCTTAAAAGAAAAAAATAAAATTGGATAGTTATACAACCATTTGTAGTACCAGAATATAGTATTTTCTTGAATACAAGAAAAAGTATAGCTGACTAGCAAACTATTCTGAACCTCTCAGATGTGACCTGAATAGATGAATCCTTTTCCTAACCCTGGTCCTGAAGAAGTTGAAAGCAGATACAAATGAGAAAATGTAAATGCAGCCTATGTGAATTCACTATGGGCATCCTCTTTATCTCCCTCCATGGCCCTGGTGCACACTTTCAAAGTGTGCAGCCCAAATGAGCTCCATCTTCTTTCAGTAGTCACCTAAATTAAAGCAGCCACAACTAAGGGCTGGGGCTGAACGCCAAAGCTTTGCAGTGGCAGCACCGTGTTTAACACAAGTTCCATTAAAAAGAGCCCATTACTACTACTGAAGGAAACGGTGCCCGGGGCCTCTCTAAAGTGTTGCGAAAACCTCATTGATAATTAAATGTTGGTTACCCCCGGTATGCATCGCTCCCGCACTTTGCTTACCAATCAAACCTCCGCCCACCGCTGCTGCCATTCGCTCTTTCTCCTCACTGTTTATCAAGGAATCATACAGGCCTCTAATAGGTGCCAATTAGATCCAATGGGGGCTCTGGGGTTAATTATTCCTAACACATTATTTGATTGAGCGTATTTAGAGCGGTACAGTGCCGGGGAAAAATGGTGACGGGGTAGCGGTAGATAACGCCTCAGTCTTTGTTGAGGCACACTCACAGACAGTGACAGACACACGCATGCTGACGTGCACGTACACACACACACACACACACACACACACACACATTTCCAAATCCTGTTCCTAGGCAGATGAAATAACTATTCCTCCTTTTAAAGCATAACGTGTTCTATTCTGTGTTGTACTTCATGCTATGTGCCTTGTGTAGTAACAATGTTAAAATAGAAGGAAATGGTCTCACGTTGGACCTCCCTTGTTTCAAAACCGCTGCCAATTGATTTGATTAGGATGCTCACATCATGGTTTCAAAGTCCTTGTGGTGCATGCTTGCTATGGATCTCTCAACGTAGCGTGAGAATATGGACGGCAGGATAAGAAAGAGGCAACGTTGTTAATAATTTGTGAATAATCTCACTCACACGAAATGCCCCAAATGTATTAGATTCCACTGCCGAAGCACACAATCAAAAGCAACCAGTGAAAAATCGTTATGCAGGTTCTTTCAAGTGCAACGTAGAGTGTATCGCCATCAATAATACAATAAAATGTGAAGAGGGAGAAACAAATGTGGATTTGAGCAGCTCTCCTTGAACAGTAAACACTGGCAGGAGAAGAAAGTAAGGCAAGAGCAAGACAAAAAATAAAAAATACACAATGAGCAGTAGGTATCTGATTTATGCTGGGCAAATAGATAATAATCATTATGCCCAAACAGTGCCTCTCCTCAGTCACACAGCAAAGAAGCAAAGACATAAAAGTAAGTTGAGAATAAAGCTTTTGACAGTTTGCTAATGGATCGCTGTAGGCCCATCTGTTTCACTGCAAATAGAGAAATGGCGGGGTTTTGATTTGGGTGTTGAAACTGTTACCACTGTCACTGTAAACAATAATTGTCAAACATATTTACCTCGCAATCGCTTTAGCAGATGTTCCGCTTTTTGTTTCAAGCGGCTTTTTTGTGTGTTGTATCTCCCCTCTGCAGACACACCACACACCCCCTCCCCCTCCCACCACCACCGCTGCTGCTGCTGCTGCTGCTGCTGCACCCCCAACTAGAATATTGAGCAGGTATTTGCGAAAGGTGCTCCAGGGCACAGAGTGCAAGGGATTGGGCGGGGTGGGGTTGGGGCGACGGGGGGAGTGGGGAGGAGAAGTGAGAGGAGAGGGGAGGAGGGGAGTGGGAGGAGGGAAGAGGGGAGAGAGGGAGGAAGAGATTATCTGGGCCCTTCATCAGCGGTTCAGTCCCCCCCCCGCCTCCTCCTCCTGCTCCTGCCCATCGTGGAGCCCTGAGGGCCCGGCGAGGCGGCCCTATGCCTTGCAGCTATGCAACCTCTTTATCACTCTAATCTGTTAATTGTAGGCGCTCAATTGGCACATGGTGGCTTTTTATTAGAGCCTCCAAACATTAACTAGACAGAGAATGTAGAAAAGCTGGTGTGGCCCTCGTCCGTTCCGCTTTACTCTTTCTGTTTAAATCAGAAGTACTGAGCCTTCTTCATGTAGCAGGACTCAGAGCGGCCTCACTTTTTCCACACGGAAGAGGTTAACCTATAAAAGTCTGATTTATAATCATTACAACATACATTTGAATAAACTGGCAATTGTTTAAAAATGAAAACAGCAATGGAACAAACACCCTACTTGATGTTTCTAGTTTATGAACTGCAAAAAAAAAAAAAAAAGTTTAGAAAAGCATCACGCCTGTTCCAAATGAGAGACACAATGTATCTCTCTCTCTTTTTTTTCTTGGGCCCCTTGATCTTTTTCTCCCCACAATGGAGGCCTGGCTCTTTAAAAAGAGAATGAATGCAGGGATGACCCTTTACTGCAGGCAAGTGATCAGCAGATCTGATCTCAGGTGTTCAGCTCTCCTCCCTCTTCTCCTCCAGCTGTCTTTGTGCAGCTTGTTACATTGAGCTCATCCCCTCGTCCGAGGTGACTCTGAGGGACGACTGGCGGAAGGCCAGAGGTCTCCTTCCAGTCCCGTCCTGGCTTGTCTGTAGTGACTGCTCTTTATCCACCCCCCCACCCCCTGCAATTTCTCTGCCTCCTCCTTTGTTTGTCAGACTTGTGGTTTGTATCAATGAGACGGCTGAGACGTGCACAGGTCTATTTTAAAAATAAAGGGATTGGGGGATTTACTCAGGCTGTCCAGGTGACACAGACATGAATGCACTCTTCCCACACATTCACACACCTTCAATGCTTTCTGTGGACCAAACAGCTTGTGTTTGTTGTCAAAAGACTGATTAGGAAAAAGACCCCTCTCTGCTTGCACTCTCAAGCCGTCACAAAAGGTCAACAGCAGCTAAATTCAGATAAATCTCTGTGTTTTTCTGTGCAAACACCATTCTCAATATCAGCACTCCGCCAAAAAGCTTCTGTTAAATTGCTGTGACGAATTTACAGTATAGTCAAATTGTGCGCCACAAAAGAAGACAGCAATTTTTTTAAATTCATTTAATTTATAAAATGTTTTTTACGTAGATTATGTAAAGAGAACCAAATCACTTCCAAAGAAGTGGAAATTCAAAGGGTGATTTGCATGTTTGTGCCGCAGCTCAGAAGTTCGTTTTGTTGTTTCAAAGGTTCGCATGGTGTGCTTTAAAATGTTTGATGTCAAGATAGCAAAGTGGGGAGGCGTTATACTTTCAAAAAAGTTCTACCTCATGAATCCCACAGAGAAATGCAGGCCTGCAACTTGGTGACAGAACAATGGAGTGAACGATTTATGACTGACTATTAACAACTCCTGATTTCAGGCCCCCATACTGCAAACAGGTGTTTTACGAGTACGCCTGCTGTTTATTTCCACCAACCTTCAGAGTTTCTATTTCTACTCCCGACCAAGGGTTAAAAAAACTAAACAGCTCAGTAGATGACAGCTTCAAATCACATGTTTTATACTTTCTTCCTGTTTGGTTTCATATGTGACTGGGAAGAAACACAGGTCCCTTTGCAGGTGAATGATGAATATTTGCCTAGTTATGACTGATCACTGACTAAGCCTCTTTTTATTGGTTCTTCACCACAAAGGCAGTAGAATTAGTGCTGCAGGGACATTAAAACTGCCATGAAGGGCGTAAAAGGCATGACACTGCCTCAATTTCAAGAGAACAAATTGATTCAAGTATAAACATGTCAGGCTTATAATCATCATCACACCAGTAATGCCACCAACAACGCAACCCCATGTCCTTGGCTGCTATTTCCACTCTCACTGCTATCGTTCGTGTCAGACCCACCGAGTCACTCAGTGGCAAGAAACAAGAAAATAAAAACATCCAGATAACAAATTAGATTTGGACAGACAGAGATTCAATTTGTTTTACGTGTTTAATTTTGCACAGGCAGGGGAGACGTTTGGCTCCTGGTTCAGTGGGGTCTTTGTGTATGTGGAGGGAAGTAAAACTTTTGGGAGATTTGCGACCGAGCACGTGTAAGCGGTATGTCCGAGCATGGATGTTTGTGCATGAATTAGTTTTGAGTCTATTTCCGCACCTGTGCTCGCTTGAGTCTTTAAATGTGGGCTTTAATTTGACAATTAACAATGCACCTGTGCTCCTCTGAGTGGAACGATTTGTGTGTTTTGAGCGGGGAAAGCTTATTAAGAACTCTTAGCTGCCTGGCCACAATGACTCCATGCGGCAGACAACAGTGGGTAAGATACAGAACTAAACATGCCGTGAATCTGTCTGTCTTAGGTCAATAGTGCCGCAGAGTGCAGCTGCAGAAACTCACTGGGCCCTGAACGCTTCTCAATCACATCTGCGCACGCTCCGCACAGTTGTGAGAATTGTCATTAATTTGAGGACTGACTTAAAGATTCAAGGTACATTCATATTATTATTGTGTATAGTGCAGTGCAGTGACTGGGCGCAGCAGAGACATTCCTGTGTCTTTAACCTGGTCGTGTAATTTTAAACATAGACGTTTTTATTAAGGTATCGGTTTTTGTAAAATGGAGGAGAAATCTGTGGGAAAGGAGACAGAGAGGATGTGAAGCGTTTCCTGAATGGATAGATTTTCAGGTTGCGGCAGAAGACAGCCATCCTGCGTGGAGTGAAACTAATCTAATTCACTTTGAGGAATGTAAGTGGGCCAATGCATACAAGGTGTGAGGCGACGGCCTGTAAACAAAACTCTTGAAAGGGTTTAATTAGAAACTGACGTACATATGATCTACCTTTTGAAAAACTAAATATAACCTAAAATTGCTACCTTTGCTACTTTAGCAAATCTCTGAGGCTTTACTGTAATGTCTGCGGAGGTTAAGACAGAGTCTTAAGACTACAACATGTCCTGAAATCCCTAACAAGTCCTGCTGACTGATTGACTTGTTAGCCAGCATTCACGCTGAGCCAAGAGAGAACAATTTAGCTCTGTCTGGTTGCTTCGAAAATGCCTTTGCTTCCAGTCACAGTAATAATCTTTAGGCGTAACAACAAAACTAGCTTGAGAGCTGCAACGCATTCTACTAGTAAAGATCCCTTTTGTTCTTTCTTTGAGACTCCTGTCACTAAAAGCTTCATGCAGACGTTGCAAACAGTAGAGGCAAATGTGAAAATCCTCCTTCTCCACATTGTTGCTGTGGGATTTTCTACTTAATTCCTCTGGTAGAGGAGAAACAGCGCTGCAGCATTAAACATGGTCTATATGTCTATGTGACAGGCTTAAACTAATTGTCTGTGTAGTGAAGCATTAGCTGTTTCCTGTCCTGTTGACAGCTTTGTCATTGGCGGTCAAACTTTGCAGTGGGCTGAACATGCCACGCTCCACACCGCACTCCAGTTAAATAGCTTTTATTGGGTGACTTTTCGCCAGGCTAAATGGGGATACATTTTATTCGTAGTGTTTGGGGAGAGCCTGAGGTGTGTACGGCCAACATAAGTGGAAAGGCTTTGCAACTTAAAGGAGCCCTTACCTTCCGGCGCTGTTTTATTACAACTACTGTTTACATCTCCCAATACATCCTAAGTATTTCCATTATTAAGTTTGGACAAATCATTTGCCTGGGGTTCAAGGTAGTATGCCACTGAAACATGATCCTACTGTTGATCTTATTACTGCCAAACCAAACAAGCAGAAATCAATTTCAGCAGGAAAGGTAAAGGAAGAAGAAGAAAAAAAAAGAGGAAATTAGATCAAAACGATCGGGGGTGGTGGTTGCAGCTGTGGGTGCAGGAGAGAGGTGGAGCTAGGAGGCATACAGTATATGCCACGAGTGTTTGTTCACTGCCCAAACAAGTCCACAAATAGTGAGCGGTAATTTCTAAGGAATTAAAATATCGTACCTTTTCTACAAAGCCGCTCACCCCCACCTCCTGCCCTGGAGGTGAAACCAGACACCTTGGATTACAGTTTTTTTCGTATTCATCACATACTGTGCTTGGTTTTTAAAGACTCACTCCACACTGTGAGAAAGTCAGTTCCAGCTGCTTTGTTACTAACGACGCCTCATGTCTGATTATTTGACAGTTTAGAGGTTTTTATACACCGGTTTTTCATTTCAAAGATTGACTTAATAGAGTGTTAATGAAATTACAGGTGCTGTTTCTCTCGACTGTGCATCCTGTATTTATTATTTGTTTTTGGGAAGGGGCTTCCCCGCAAGTGTTCTGAGTTAATTGAACATAAAATTGATGTCCTATAACCGAATATTGCAGATTAAAACCTAGGTTTTGCTGCCTTTATTTAAACATCAGCCTGCAAACGAAGACAGGGTAAAGTGCAGTGCTGTGTCCCACTGGACACAAGCACATTAGTCTGTCCCAGCAGTGGCCTATCTCAGGGGAACGTGCACCCCTGGAGAAGAATGAGTGAGAAAAGGATGTGATAAATTAGCCCTGGGAGGAAATGCAAAGCAGAGGTTCTGGCAGCAGGCCACTTGGAACCCCTATAAAACAGAAACATGCATAGTCTCTCTGCTTTATTCCTCTCATTTGGGTGGCACTGGAGAGGGGAGGAAAGCAGGACGACACGTTAACACTGTTAATACCAGAAGAGTGATGTCATGGAAAAGTTAGCCATGTTTCTCCAGCTTCTACAACCACCGCTACCACCTTCTTCTCCACCTCCTTGTTTGTCCACACAGGGGATGACAAATACAAATACACCTACTAATTGCATGTGGTACAATGTTTGTGTGCAAATATGCATGCGCACTAATGCAAACAGGCGCATGTGCTCAAATGCAAATGCACACAAGCACACAAATGCACACAAAGCATAAAGATGTATGTTAGTCTTGAAAAAGGTTAATCAACTTCACATTTTAAAGACCGTATCTGTAGCATCAGAACCTTTATTTACAACGTATGCGTGTATGTGTATGTGTATTTTGTATGTGCGTGCAGATTTTGGCAGTTCATATTGCTGTGAATACGATCTGCCTATGATGAACATGAACAGACAAGTCCATGTGAGAATCCCATTGGAAACTTATTGCATTGCTTATAATACAAAATATTACAAAACAAACTAGGCCATATGCATTCTGCTTTCACATGGTTAAACCCACGGTGCAGAGCCTGCTACTAACATATGGCATATTCTTTAAAGATCATGCATATTTCAAATATGTTAATATGGCACGGAATATATGCGGTGTGAGGTTACAAAAAGCACATTAGAAAGCCACAAATTAATCTCATGATGAATACAAACCTGTCTAATTATTCTTTGGGACAATCATCAGTTGCAAAACAGCTTTTTGCCTTCAAAAAAGAGAGGACAAGTAGTTGAGGGGGAAATGCTTGCTCCTCGTAAACATTAGCACATTTGTGTTAGGCGCTGCAGTGTTTCCAGTAATGGTCAGTCACGCAGGCTGATCGAAACCGACCAGAATTCCCAGGAACTTTTGCACTCTTACATCATGCAGCAGAGACACTGGTGAGTGAAGAGGCTCTTTCTGGGTTTTCCCGCATTGCTGCCTTTAAACAGATTTGTGAGTGGGTCAAGGAAAACGAGCATGCTCCTGAACATGCACACACACACACACACACACACACACAGATAGTTACAAGAGAGTGTGCGCGCCATGGGATACAGTCACTATGTCTCTGTCTGATATGCATAAGGTATCTGCCGAAAATGTTTGAACACAGAAGAGAAGACAGGTGACACCGCAATGGAAGACAAATTCAGAACACAAAAGCAAGTCACATTCAGCACCACACTAATGACTCAAGTTATGTTCAAAGGCTAAACTTCAAACAGTTCAGAACTGACGCGGTCACGTTGAAATGAATTCTGTCAGTCAAATGCATATACTGAATAGCGCAGTTCTAGGGATGTGGCAACACTAATTGGCTGTTATCTTTGCAGAAAGCTAAGGTCTGGCTTTGATTACTTACTCTGTTCTATGTGTGCTCTCTACTGTGGAAACTGTCAAGGCAGGCAACCTGTCCAACCAGAAAAACAAAAGCAAAAAAAACTTGCCTTTAATTTTTGACAAGATACAACTTTCCAGCCTAACATTGTGTATTACACCAACATCTAAATAAAACATAGCACCGATTTGTCAAGCTAATGTATCTCTCTACACTCAAGTCAAAACATATTTATCTTAAAACTTTAAAGAGCAGCTGCATTTCATCAAACAGGAGCTTGGCCTTAAAAGCAGTGCTCTCACCACTCCTTTACCGCTCACAAATCTAAGAGAAGACAGCATTTCTTTGATGCCAGACAACCCAAACGGCAAACATAATACTGTCTGCAAAGTGTGAATATTTGTATCTTTTTTTTTCTTCCTCTTCTCTTTTTTATGCCTGCCCTGCTGTCTGCCTGTGTTGTTTTGAAGCGGTGAATAGATTTAAAAGATGCAGGATGACAAGACAAAGAGCTGGGGAATAGCCCCCGGGCGCTTGTGCTTTAAGTCATGCCATTTCCTTGCATGGCAGGCAGCCCTAAATAAGTTACTTATAAGCATTTATTGATGCACAAGTGTGGCATCTGTTCCTAGGCTGCGGTTCTGGATGTAATTAGCTCAGAACCTTACGCACTTCAATCAAGTGACACATTAAGAGATACAACCCCCCCCCCAAACACCCCCTCCCCTTCAATGTTTCTTCCTCATTCCCTCTTTCAATCTCTCTCGCTTGGGTGTTTTACTCATTCACACTGCGCGGAATCCTCCATGCACAGTAATTACTCCACGATAACCTCCATCATCATTATCGTTATCCTCTCCAGCATTCAGCCAGCATAGTGGGGATTGCTTAACTGTAAAGCCAGTGAGGTCCTGCTGTAATGCAGGGACTCGCTTTGATGATGTCATCGCCGATAAAGGGACACTAAACAATCAAATAGGCACATGAAATCAGTCGCTGGTTCAGGCGCGTGCTATTTCACAGAGCCAGATTTGAAACGACCCCTGAAATTCTTTTAATAGGGTTTGTTTCACTGTGTACGGATTGCTTTGTTGCCTTGTGTGCGCACACACAGACATACCATGGTGTGTGTTTGTCTCTGTGTGTCCGTGTGCATGTACTTAGGCACGGCGCAAAGAGGAATTAAATTTGATTAATTTCAGATGGATTTTGAAAATATAAACTATTCATTTTGTTACATAGAACACAAGAGAAGGTTTAAACCTAGCCCAGGGGTAGAGCCTTTGTGTTGAGTCTCCTTTGATATTACTGAAGGCTTTTTATTGAGCTCTTGACATGATAGATAAACCATACAGTGGATTGAATGGCCTTCCTCTGCAGCACCAAGTAAATGCCATTTGCCATTAACAATGCTGCAGTGGGGTACATAAACCATTAATATAACCTTTATGACCATGTGGTCTAACTGAGCATGTCCCCTATATGCAGCCACTCTTCTGATGGACGTGTTAGCTGAGGCCTCCTCTCAATACCACTAAAAGAAGAATTTAATTGCACCAAACAGATGAGATGACAGACATTAGCTTTTTAAAGGCTGTCGTAAAACAGAGACAGGATGAAAAACATAAGAACTGGTACACCTATCTGCAGTAGACTCAGCCAATAAAAACTGTACCTCACAGAGGAGGAAGCAAAATGCACGTGCTTGTTGTATCTATGTGGACTGACAAAGCCAGGAACCAGAAACAAGGAGTCTACGACCTGCTGTGTGGGTTTAATTGACAAGACACGACGAGTGCCTCTTCCAGGTCAGGGGTGTGGAGATGGAGGAGAGTGACAGGCAATCAGTCACAAGATGAGTGGGCCCAGTACAGAGACCTGTGGGGTGCCGCAGACCCTCGGCCACTCCAGCAGGGCCTGGCCATTGATCATCACTGGGGGCCTATCGAGGAAGGGATGTGACTAAAGCAGGCATGCGTGGAACAATGGTCCATAGTTTGGCCGACGTGCTTAAGCAGCTGGGCGTCAGTGCCTTTAATAGAAGGGGTAGACTCCCTCTACATGGTCCACAAAGCATTGTCTGTTTCCGCCCTTGGACAGAAAAGGTGGTTTTCTGTAATGTGGTGGATTTTTCCCCCTCAGCCAGCAGTCTCCATCAGCTGAATGGACTTTGTGGCTGACATGGTCTATATGTTTGTGTGTGGATGGAGGGGGAAGCTACAAAGGAAGAAAGCAGCCCATTGAGTCACATAGCAAGGGGGAGAAAACACGCAGCATATCACAAGGGAGCATCTGGTAGGAGGAATGTGTACATGATGCCAAATGATAGTCCAAAGATAGGCCTCCCTTCATAAAACCTAGTGAGGGTGATAAAGGGCAGCCCTGACACGAAGAGTCAAGAGGAAGAGAATCTTGTTTGTGTTGCCTTGTCGGAGAGTTTTCTTAATGGGGTTTGTTGGCAATGCAGCGCAAGATTGGGGAGGTCTTGCCGTCTTGTGACACATGAGTAGGAATGTTTCCATGACCAAGTAAATTGTCTCACTCACACTGTCCTTTTGGCTAGCAGAACAGACAACACAATAGTTTCTTCCCCTCCCATTACCTTTGACAGCCACACCAAGTATGTCCATCTGGAAAGATAAAAACAGTTTTGAAAAGCAAGCGTCCAAATTCACCATGATCCGTCAGATCACCACCTGTCTGTGCACAGGTATCAGGAAAGATAATGCTATTTCATGAATGCCTTAAAGTGTACTATAAAAATGTGTGTAGTTGTTGTTAGGCAGCAGCATAATCATGGAGTGGTTACCCTTTAGGTTCAAGCTGCTAAGTCGGGAAAAAGCTTTTGTCCTTCAGGGCTTCAGGGACCAATTAAGTATCATTATATAATTATTTCATTATGTAGAGACATGTCTGTTATTGCTTCGGGTACTGTTTTCTTTATGTCTATTATTCTTAGTGCTTTAAATCTTGAACCTCTAAAACTATAGTTTAGGGTAGTCCAGTATCCTAGGAATTACGTCCATATTGGATGAATCCATACCTCATAATTTACATCCAATGCCAAGATTCAGTGCTAATGCAGGATGTAGCCTACCCCATATGTAGCAAGGCAGAAAGTAAAGGTGTGGAGGTCGGGTGATGAATGGGCATGTAGCATATCTTTCATTCAGGACACCGGAGATATTTTTTTTTACCATAACCACGATGTCTCCCTAGCCTTAACCAAGTGTTTAAGTTGCCTAACCTTGACCATAGTTTATTTGCTACATCACAATTTTTCCCTAAATAACCATACTATAGCTGCCATGTGCAGATATTGCAGAAAGTAAGAATTTAAAAAAACATTGGCATTGAACTTTGAACATTATATATTGAGCATATACACTGATCAGCCATAACTTTATGACCACTGACAGGTGAAGTGAAGAACACTGATTATCTGGTTGCAATGGCACCTGTCAGTGGACGGGGGGGGGGTATATTAGGCAGCAAGTGAACTTTTTTGTCCTCCAGTTGATGTGTTGAAGCAGGAAAAATGGGCAGCATAAGGATGTGAGCGACATTGACAAGGACCAAGGTTATGGCTAGACGACTGGGTCAGAGCATCTCCAACGCTGCAGCTCTTGCCCATGTGGTGCGATCTAACAGAAGAGCTACTGTAGCTCAAATTGCTAAAAAGGTTCATGCCGATTCTTATAGAAAGGTGTCAGAACACACAGAGCATTGCATTTTGTTGCATGCGGGGCTGTGTACCTTCAGACAGGTCAGGGTGCCCATGCTGTCATCATATTATGGCTGATCAGTGTATATTTCCTTATTGGCAATTGTGGGTTACAAATGAGATTTATTGTCCTGTGAGGTATAAGAGGCACTCAGTGGGGGCTCACTGTTATGTTTACATTTTTATATATGTTACTTCAGTGTACAACAGACATCAAACTAAAAGAATGATGAACATTAATATACTGGTTTTTGTAACAGATCGGAAGTACACACATGCAAACATGCAAATTTGTATTGAGTTTGATCCGGTTGCATGGTTGTCATACTGCGTTAATGTTAGCTCCACACAGCACTGCATGAAATGGTAAGATTAATAACATTTTCTACAACATTTCATCAGAGAATTAGAAGGGTTCCCAAACTCTCTCTGGCTGTGGTCCCAGCCACCCAGCCACAGAGCTTCAGACAAGACCAAGTGGAAGCGAGAAATAGAGGATCAAGCAGCCATTTATCATGCACTTGTCAGATCTTGACCTCCTTACCATTAGCAGGCAGACGTCACCCACCATTCATATGCACTCTGTGTCTGTGCTGTCAGAACAATTCAGGACAACCAATCATTTTGTCTATAGGCATTTACACACGCACACAAACACACAACATTTCTATGTCTATGGGGACAGAGGACTTGTAGCGTGAATGGTGGTTGTGGGCAAGTCACGGGGGAACCTCACCTCAGCTCTGAAACCCCACGCTGGTTGACCTATCCACCTTTCTCTTCTACTTTATCTTTTAGCTCCTCTCTCTCTCTCTCCCTCTCTCTCTCTCTCTCCTCTGTCCCTTGGGGGGTCTGGTGGATGGAGATCTTCCCAAGGTCCTTCTTTCAGCCACCTAACTATTACCTGTGGACTGAGCTGTCACAGTTAGCTACCTGCACAGGGGAGATACAGCACACACACATTAACGCGCTCACATACACACCCTCTGGCGGTGACACCCTGAGGGAGCGTCGTGGCAGGGGGGGAATGAGACTACTAGGGGACTCAGCAGCTCTGGGGAAAGAGAGCATGCCATCAGTCAGGAGCCGGCCAGGTGCGGGCTGGGACATGAACAAGATAGCCAAATAGGTAACAAACAAACTATGTCTTAGGGTGATACATGTAGGAATTCTTTGCCAGTAATGAGCAATGAGTATGAGCCACAGGGACATCAGTGGCAATAAGCAAAAAACAGAATTCAGGAGTAAGTTCTTATGATCAGCCATTTTTTCCAGATAAACCAGAGTTTCTATACAAACACATAGTTGAATAGTTTGCTAATGTTAAGTAAGATTAAGTAAGCAGATCATGAAAATGTTAGAGATTGTGTGACATAAGTGGAAATTGTGAGGAAATCCCAGTAGTCTAGAAAAGATTGGGGTAACAAAACAAAAAGTGTATGAAAGGAAAGGATGACATATGAACAGGGCAACGGATGAACAGGGTTATTTTAAGCAATACAGTCACCTTGAAAAAACAAAGGCTGGTCATGACTTAATTCAGAGCATCATAATTACATTGATATTCACCATTTAGAGAATGTATGTGTTCCTTTATAAAAGTTGTCTGTGCAACAAGAAGGCAGTGCTGAATGAGCCACAGGTTGGTCTTGAAACAATCTGCCCACCCTAACCCCCATGCTATCCATCATCATCAGTGTTCCACACATCACTGCCCTTTCTTTCTTTCTCCTATATTGTGAGTATCAATGAAACAACTGCTCGGCAGATAATTTAATAATGCTGAGCATTTGTCTCTGCACCCTTGAATAAATTCTCCTCTTTTTTTGTACCTTGTTTAGTTAAACAGACCTTCATCACCTTGTATAGCCTGACAACAAGGGCTCTGCTAGCATCTCTGCACCTCCTCACCCCCACCCTAAAAGGATGTGACACAGGGCATATGAGCATTGTAGGGTCATAAGAAAGCCAAAGTAAATCATTAGCTTGGTTTGGTGTCAGCCAGGGCTAACTCATTACCTACTTCAGTGATCTGCCCTCCAGACAGCATATTGTCTATTTTAGATACATCTGAAATTCACACGGCAGCTTTTAAATGATAATTGCATTTAATGTCTTGCTATAACCTCACTAGGCCGCTTTGGCCACAGTCCTGCTGAGCTACACTTAGCCTTCCTGTGGCAAAGTGGCAGTTGAGGTCTTTTGTCCCAGCTTCTTACACCCCCGGCTTTTGCTATCAAGGGAAGTCAGACATCCTAGGGCTACTGTAACTTTATTAAACACAATGCCAACCCTATGTAGCACCCAACACAGGGCAGGAGGGAGGTGAGGTGGACAAAGCAGGCCATTGTGGGTGAGGTCGGAGGCCTGGTGCAGACAACCACATGCTCCTTTCCCACATGTATCAGTTGGTGCCAGCATCCGAAAATAACAGCTGATGGATAATAACACCAAGAGATTTTGATAAAGAGAGCATGAAGCTGTTTTATGTCTTTAAATTTATATATGTAATATGGTGTATTATTTACATTCTTCTGACATTACATCATCATGTTTGCAAATACGGACCAAAGCCGATCAGGGTTTCATTGCTACATGTATTTTCTGGGAATTCATTGATTAATGAAAGCGAAAAGAGTCACTTATTTTCATGGTTTGAAAACATCAAGTGCTACTTTTTGTTGTTGTTCAGCTCATTCCTCTGAAGTCCAAAAAGAAGGACAAAGGATGAATGTGGGGCACATTTAAACATTATTGTAGGACAGTGCATGTGATTACTCAATACCTGATCATTTTCCAAACTTTTTCATCTCTGGTAAAATAAGATTCAACAGCATGTTGATTAATTTTTAAGAGGTGAAGGATTCAGAGAAATAGAAAAAGAGGCAAACAGTCGCTGGGTGGTTTAAATTCCTAGGTTTTTAACCTTTGAGTGCTCACTGTTTGGGTCATGGAATACTAGCACTTGTGGACTTTCTCAAAATGAACACCCTGTCGTTAAAAAAATCCAGGTACAGAGTCGTCAACTGAAACCTTAAAAATCTGATGTAGGATTAAAAAAGTTCTTTTAAATCTTGAGACTCTTGAATAATTCATACCAACCAAAAACAATGAGATTTACATTTGACAAATTCATCATATTACACATTCTACACTGACAATATTATCTGCCACATCCATTTGACGTAAAACCAGAAAAATAGTCGTGGCGATCACAGTGGACTCAATACATAATGTTCACCCTGGCATCAGTTTGGTTTCGTTAAAGTCATGTTAAAATCTGCTGGTATTTTAAATTTTGTTACATTTGCACAGAAAAAACTTGTTGTTGCAAGCGAGCGGTGTCTTCTCCCTGAGCTGAAAGGTTGTACCCTGGTGCAAAGCACTGACCAGCGGGGTCTCTAGACAGCGGAGGAGACGGAGAGGCAGAAAACAATCTTCTGCTTGTTTCTGCTTTACCTCTTCTGACATGGCCTGACCCCTCCATCGATCTCCTCTCTGCACAATGGGCTTCCTCCTGAAGAACAGACCATGTGTGTGTGTGTGTGTGTAGGTGTGTGTGTGTGTGTGTGTGTGTGTGTGTGTGTGTCCTCCTTCGTGACTACATTTTTTTTTTTAACCAACATGCCCAGAACTCTCCAGGACAAGTCTCCAAGGTGTTTTCCAGAAAGGCTGATTCTGATGTTCATAAAATGTTGCTGCAGCATGGACGCTGTCTTAACATGCTGATATTGAAAATGTATATAGAAAATGGTGGAGACACATAAGTAATTTCTTTAATTTAAACAGAGTTTTTTTTTCTCAATTCCAGTGATCAGTAGTCACATCAGCTGATGTGTTTGGGTTTCTTTTCTGCAATTTTTCAGGAACATTTACCAGCAGAGAGAGCAGGTTTGTGTTTATGCCTGTCAACATCAGTGACAAAAAGCAAGTTGAATCATCTTGCCACACACACACACACACACACACACACACACACACACATGCTCATGCACATACTCACACAGGCTTGTATGCGCACAAACGCGGCCCACTCGTCTTATCTTACGCTGCTTGTTCGAAGTAAATACAGTGCAGTGAGTAAACCAGGACCCCTGCCAAAAACCGGGGGGAAAGAAAACAAATCAAAATGAAGAGAGGACAAAAATAAAATGAAATTGAGAGAGAGAGACACAGACAGAGAAAGAGGAGACAGGGATAGAGATGGAGCTGTTTGGGCCTAGACAGTGACTTGAGATAAAAATAACTGGTCACATGACACAGAGCAGATCTGGGTGCTGTTTCTCTTGCCCCAGGGCTCGGCCTGCCCAGCCACCACTATGAGAGAGAGAGAGAGAGAGAGAGGGCGGGGAGGGGAGGGTGAAAGAGAGGATGGGTGAAGAAGTGATGGCGACAAATGAGAGATGGATGATGAACTGGATAGAGTGAACAGGGGAGAAGGTGGTGGCAAGGGGCCACAATCTGTAAAGCTCACAGAGGTAGAAAAGAGGAAAATGTATGAAAATGGGTGATCAGAAGGGTAGAGGGAAGGAGGGAAAGAGTGTGTGGGGTGGGGGGGACAGAAAGAAGGAATGACAGAGAAAATGAAGGGCTCTATAGCAAAGAAAGAAAGCAAGAAAAGAGAAGTTTGATGTATGGGCTCTTGCTTGATGAATGTGCTGCAGGCAAAACAAAAAAATATTTTCTGATTAACTGGAAAAAAGTGGACTATTACGAACTGACTGCACAAAAGCCAGTGCATACAGTAATATAAATACTAAATGAGCACCACACAATGCGACGCAAATAGCTGGCAAGGGAGTGAAGAACAAGGTAGGAGTGTTCAAAGCTCTTAATATGTATTCAGCTGAATTAATGCATTATGAATGGCTCTTTTAACTTTATTGTTTTGTATAATTTCTTGTACATTGATAACATGGTGATCCTCTGGTTTCTGAAAACAATTTGGACCAAATTCTGGCTTGTGGGAATGTATTTGTAGAAACCCAAACTGACAAATACTGCTCATTGACTGGTAGGTCTGCAAGCTCTGCTGCAGTATACAGCACATCCTGTTATGGAGAACTCTTTGTATTAAAACACTTTTATAGTGAAGAGGTAATTACATTGCATTTTAAAGGGTCAGTTCACTGAAATAAAATAAGATGAAATAAACATGCATCTTGCCATACAGGTAGTGTTGGCTGGGGCGTTGTTAAGGGGGGGTAAACCTGGATGTCTCATGGGGCCCCAGCTTGGTAGGGGCCCCTAAATGTTTAGAAAATAATTTGTTTAGAATAAAAAGAATTTATACATTTTCCACGAGGATTAAAAAAAAGAAAAGCTTGCTACTGATCTGAGTCAGACAGTCGCTGTCCGAGAGGATGTAGCCTTCTCTCACAGTCAGATACAGATATGCTGCATTCAAGAAAGAAATCAGGTTACCAGAAAATGAAAGAAAACTCAGAGAAATACAACAAAATAAAGGGAAAAAATAAATTACTCACCACGTTTTTAACAAGAAGAAAAAAAAAAGAAGAATTTCAGTGGTAAGTCAGTGTAGACCACACCTGGGCATTGTACGGCCCGCGGCCCACATCCGGCCCTTTGGCTGTCCCTGACCGGCCCGCGAGAGGTCAATGGTAAATTAGCAATCAAACAAAAAAGTGTTCATCATTCACGCAATACAGCTGAGCGTTGCTTTTATTTTGAAGGCGTCTGCCGTCTTTTCAACTGTACGTCCGTCCGCGCTTGTGGGCGTGGCTGCGGCCGTTTGCGCCGTCACCGTGTTTTGGTGAACAGCTGTTTACAAGAGTCAGCTGGTAGCCCCCAAACATGTCAGCTCACGTTAAAAAAAAGAAAGATTGATACAGAATATAGAGTTTTGAACAAAACATGGACTTCTACATGTTTATTTACTCATTAAGTCAAAGGTAAAGTTGTGCGCTGACTTTGTGGAGGACAGATCGCTGAGTTTAAGGATCACAGTGTGAATCGTCATTACCAGACTAACATGACTGATGCATTGTGGGAACGGACATCTGAAGCTTTGCTGCAAAATCAACAAGGTCTTTTTACCGAGCTGCACACATCATGGGATGGAGCAGTCAAAACCAGCTTTGTGATTTCCCACAAAATCGCTAAAAACAGTAAGTTAAACCTCACACATTCAACCTGACTTCAGTTCAACACAGACCGGATTTCTGTCACTGACCAAGAAAAAAGAACTGAAAAAAAGCAATTAGACTATAAACTAAATAGCAATAGTACTTGTTACTTTTTTGTATAAATGTAATAGTAGGATGTTGTTGCGCTGTATT
>JAVQJF010015493.1:0-47800 GCA_036023855.1 Gadopsis marmoratus | reverse complement strand
GGTGGAGGCCAGCATGGCAACTGTGTCCCCATCGGTGTATGAATGTGGTGTGTGTGTGTCCCCTAAATGTCTGTTTGTCTGCCCTGCGATTGACTGGCGACCAGTCCAGGGTGTTTCCTGCCTTTCGCCCAATGTTAGCTGGGATAGGCTCCAGCCCCCCCCTGCGACCCTTCGGGATAAGCAGTATGGTTAATGAATGAATGAATGAATGAATGAATGACTAGAACATGTCAGACAATGGTGCCCATCACAGAGCTTATCCTGCCATCTTATATTACACTAAATTCTAAACATTTACATGCACCAGGTCCTCCTCTCCACCCTCCAAGAACTGAGAGTCTTAGGCTCTGCACTGTCCATGTGAACACATCCTACCTGAAGGGCCGCACTTACAGGGTAACTTGGAGACAATCTGTATCTGAACCTTGTAGCCTCACTACTACCTTCAAGGTTATGTTCTGGGTCCCCTCCTCTTTTCTCTTTTTATTCATGCACATGGTTTTCCCTACCACAGCCATGCAGATGACACTACTAATTCTGTCTTTACCCCGGTTTGAAACCCAGGCGACAATGTCTGCTCATCACCTGAAGCTCAACCTCGACAGGACAGAGCTGAGATCCGGAGGCATCTCCGGCGTCCCCAGCTGGGACGGCAAGGAACCTGCAGGTTTCACACAAATACAGTATTCTAATCTGCTTATTGCTTTGATGGTAAAAGATCAGAGATGCCAAAACAGGGCTGCTCACACACACACACACACACACACACACACACATCGTCTAAACACAATGACCTTATAGCTGGTTAGGTTGATGGAACTAGTTGTCAAAACTCTCTGTATCAGACCCTCCAAACAACATGACACCCTCAGTTTTCACTGTGGATCCATTTCATTTCATTAAATTCAATACTTCTAAAAAGCTCTGTAAATGTCCGTTTTTAAAGCAAACTAAGTTAATTCATACAATTATAACTAACTCATTATTATTAACTATTAATCAATTAAAACACAACCAACTTTTCCCCAAGACATTGTTTCAAAAAATGACATTTTATTTCATGCCCAGTCTTTAGCGCCAGACGACAGCAGCTCAGAATGTGCTGTAGTATATGAGGGGTATTTGAGGGGTGAACACATATCATGTTTCTGCATCTGCGAGGCCCTCCATCAAACTGGAAGCGGAGTGCTTTTCCTTCGGTCAAGTCTTCTCTACAGGCAACCAACCAGCTTTTTCACAAAGTGTGATAACGAAGTTATGTTTGCATACAAATGTTGCACAAGTAAAATCAAAATAAAACCTGTGTGTTTCCATACTGTTAAGGCACTTCCATAAAGTTGGGGGACTTGCAGGAGACATATTTTTAAAAATTAAAAAATGGTCAATATTGAAGCAGCAGAGGCTGACATGCTGACTTTAGGCCCCATTATGGGTCAAGCTCCAAAAACACCGGCTCCTAGACATCCCATAATGCAGCTAAATGGTGTGTTTCATTAGACCCTCTCTATACACGCCCACATCTTTCACAGTCCATGCCCACAGTTGGTATCCAGACTTTCCATGAAATATACCCTGAACACATCACCAGGACAAAGCTCCTCCAGAGCTGCAGGACACACCACACAACTGTTTTCACAGGATGAGTAGTATTCCTTACAAGTACACAGATATTCAGAAGTCAGATCGTGGAGTGTCCCTGTAGAGTCTGTAGTCAGCGTGGGTGCAGGGTTAAGTTACAGGAGCTATGCAGGTGCAGAAGTCACATGATGGATATGGAAGCTGATAGAATCGTGATTAAAAAGCCAACAGATACTGTAAATGAAACAGACCTGTGAGCCACATCCTGCATGATCAGTCAGACACTCTGCAACTCTCACGCATCAAAACACACTCATCACATTCCAGAAGAGAGTTTGAGGATTTGTTGTTGATTTAATGTGAGGAAAAGAACGAAACATAAAACGGATTGAAGGGGACAAAACTGTTTTGTTGTGCATTCAAGTTTCCCCTGGAATAGCTCTAATGACACCATCTTCTCTACAGCAAACTCTACGCAATATTACAAGCTAGAGCTGGACAAAGCTGTAGTGGAGATCCCAACAGTTCTATTAGTCGTGTGGAGTCCGGAGGCTGCATTACAATGCTACCAGCAGACACAAACACACACTGTACATGTTGACATGACCCAACAGATTAGAACGAACATACATTCTATTGTTTACTTCATTTTGTTACTTCAGTCCATTCCATTCAGTCTCACAGATCAAACCAAACTCAACTCTGGTTTTACATGAAAAACAGAACCAGAAGAGGATATATTACCTCGCTCCTCCGTCTCCAAGCAACGGCTCTGACAAAAAACACTTTGATCCAGTGAGCAGAGAAGAGGCAGGAAGAAAGAAAAGAACGGGGGGGGAGAGAGACAGAGGTTTCTTCTTGTGGTAAGAAAGGACCGATGGCCAAGAGGGAGAGAAATCAGCAGAGGACGAGCTGAACAGCCGACATTTTAACTGCTGCTGACGCAACGAGGGAGAGAGAGGGGAGAGGGAGGCACACTTCTCTCTGTGACGCAGGCTCGCTCGCTCATGCTCTGACTTGCTTTCTCTTTCACTACCTCTCCCTCTCTACAGCAACGTGTTTCCCTCCTGCCCCCACGCTCTCTTCAATTTAGCTTTATTGATAGTCCTTTCCGTAGACCAGGGTACCTGGCTGCAGTGAGATTTTGAGGCAATGGCCACGTGCACTTTATCTCGTGCACATATTTGGACTCAATTCACCATCAGGATTTTAAAAAGTATGCACCTTGCACACGAGGCGGGAGCAGGACCTTATATCCTAAGTTTTATGGATATAGCTCGACTGCGCCACCCTGGGAAATACTCACACTTTCACAGTATTAGACATACTGTTATTATTTGTACTTAAACTTAAACTTAAACTTTTATTACAAGAGTGCTGTGTGTTATAAAATGGTAAATGAAAATCAATGTTCACTTTCATTCATTCATTCATTGAGTGGGCAGAGTTACTGCTTTGTATGGGTCAGAAGAGATGGCGGTGAGCAAAGCGAGCGTCGCTCATTAAAACAGGACAGTAGTGGTGATTTCAGCTACCCTCTATCCTCTGGCTGGATGGAGGCTCATTACAAAGATTTACAGCTGTGCACCTGTGCAAGCTGGAAACCACCAAACACACTTGAGTCAGCACAAACAGGCCAGAACCGGTTTAGACATCCTAGTTTAAAGATTATGTCACCATTATTTGCAAGATAGTGACAGGTTATGTTTTATTCATTCATTCATTCATTCTCCATACCGCTTATCCCGAAGGGTCGCGGCTGGAGCCAATCCCAGCAGACATTGGGCAAGGTTATGTTTCAGAAAAAATCTAAAGGAACCACTATTCTCCACCTAGAATGGGCTGAATTATGTGAATTATAAAATAGCTTGAGTGCAGCTGACTGGGGTTCAGTTAAAGAAAAAACTCTAAACTCACTGAACACTGATCACCACTGGTGTCCTCTTTTGAACCTGACAGACTTCAACAGCAGGACAACTGAGCAGAAGACTAAGTGTTGGTGAAGAGGTCCAGACTTAGAACTCTGGCCCAGACCTGGACTTGTTCTTCCTCCAACAATACACTAACCCAGTAAAGGGCACACAGGTTCATTCACTAATGAAAGTCAAAGACACACACAGACATGACTCTCTAGCCAAATACATACTGGAAAAATATTGGATGAAACGTCACCGTTATTTGTGTTTTGACAAAATTAGCTATTTGCCTTAACACACAGGATTGAAAAGTTAATAATAATGAACAAAGACAAAAAGGCTTTAAATAGAGCTGGCTGCCCTGCTGCTGAACCCCGACACACATCTGCCACACTGATGCAGGTTTAAAGCTACAGTCATTCCCACACACCTGTTATTAAATCCTGTCTCACTGACAAGCAACAAAACACAACTGGGAACCACTTTGACCATTTCAGCAAACAGCTGTGTAGAATACATGCCTGCAGTAGAAGAGAGGAATGTTAAACAAGGATGAAACATTCTCCATCTCTTCAAGCATAAAAACAATTGAGGTCTGAATTCTGAACTAAATGCCTAAATGCCTCCAGTGAGTGAGCGAGTGGCCTGATCTGCTTCCGTTCAGGGAGACAAATGGTTTTTCACACAAGGTAAACTATAATTACACATGCACACACAAATCCACAGGAGTCAGGAGATTACTAGACCAGCTCCATCAGCTCAGGGGAAGAGACAGTGTGTGTCTGGTTGGGGGGGGTATTTTTATTGACCCAATTTCCACCAAAACTACATCTCACACAGTCGACTGGTTGGGTCTCTCTGGCAGGCTGACACACCCATGAGCCCCAGACTGTTCTGGGTCTGTGTTCCACACACAGCAACAGAGGGAGGAGGCAGTTTAGAGGGGCAGCATTCAAAGGAGAGCTGCATGTGATGACACGCACACACACACACACACACACACACACACCACACACACACCACACACACACACACACACACACACCACACACACACACGCACACACACACACACTCCTTTGTTCTCCTGTCATCATAAACTGAGTCAGTACAGTGACCAGATAATAAGATGCCTGCTGATATCCATTTGCGTGTGTGTGTGTGTGTGTGTGTGTGTGTGTGTACTCTGTATTTAATTTTACAAACTGGGTCATTGTTGCTAGGTAACGTAGCCGGACAGTCTGCAGCCAGGAAAGAGAAGTCAAACAAAGATATGACACTCACTCTATGTATTTTCTTCCACATCACTGACTTTCTCTTTACCTCTCCTCTTCAATCCATCTCAGTTTTCTTTGTTCCCCTTTTGTCAACCAATTTTCTCTGTGGCAACCAATGAAGTGAAGATAACTACTTAATATTCAAATAGTATTAATCAACAAAATGACAGTTCATCTCAAAATGTTCGGTTCTTATGAAGACGGACGCGTCAGACCAGAGGGACCAGAGAGAAATCAAGACATTACCTGCAACCTTTAAGTTTCAAGCAGGCTGAAAAAACAAGTAGAAAGGGGGATGATTCAGTACGGACATTCAGCAGGCGCTATGTTAAGATATAAATAGTTTTTGGCAAATACAAACCATCAGTTATAAGCAACTGAAGTTTTAAGATAGGAAAATGCAGAACATTTTTAAAATGTCAACTTCATCTGAAAACGGAGTTCATCTGCCTGTATTCGCCAGGTTCTGCACAGACCAACCCAAAATGCATAACCGCAGGAGCTGCGCATGAGTGAATACCTCCACCTACGCAGATAGTCAGTGGTGTATAAACAGAAGCACAGCATGTTGGCTGTCCATGTCCACTCTGGGGAATATCTGCCCGTACATACTGACACTTTCACGTGTGTGAGGGCTCATATCAGTTCTTTAAATGCTTTTTGAGTGGCAGAGAATGTCTTTGCATTTACAGATGTAATGGGTAGTTCCCACACTGCGCACTGTGGAACATGTACACACTGATAATGCTGCAATTTAAGACCTGCGGACAGATGGACATACAAATTGAGTTACTAATATAAGGCTAAGGCAAATCCTATAAAGATGGAACATCTGGGAGATGGGTGACATTGCAGAGGGACCAGATAGACCAATCAGAATGCCAGTCTTAGCAGCACATTTGAACCTCAGAGTTGAGAATGATGACACTTCATGCACACTGACACAGACTGTGTTGATACATGTTAGTCTCTGAGGCTATGGAGAAAAGAAGGCTGATCCTGCTACTCCAAAGACTATTAAAACTTTCTAAAAAGCCTTTCACAGACAGATCAGCACAGTATTCCACTGACTCAAAGACCACCAAAGAACAAATACACACCAAACCACCAAATAATCTTTGTTTTTGTCAGATTGGAATTTGAATCCTCTCCTTTTACATCCATGTTGAAGACAATGATGATAAGAAGCCTGTTCCAATGGTACACAAGCCCATGTTATGCCTTGTAGCTGATTAAAAGAAGTTTAATATCAATTTGACAGTCAATCGGTAACCAATGCAATGCCAACCCAACCGATCAAGGCAGATGACCGCCCACCCAGAGTCTGGTTCTGCTCAAGGTTTCTGCCTGTTAAAAGGGAGTTGTTCCTTGCCACTGTCTCCTAGTGCTACTCGTGGTGGGAATTGTTGGGTCTCTGTACATAAAGAGTAGGTCTAGACCTGCTATCTATGAATAAATGCCCTGAGAACTGAATTGAATGCAGCCAACACTGGTGTGATGTGTGCTCTTCATTGTGTCTTAGTTAAAATTCTAGCTGCCACATTTTGCACCAACTGGAGCCGAGACAAGAAAGAGCGTTTCAAAGTATCAAATACTGTATAACGGTCTTCAAGAGGCATAGATAACCGTTTCTAGATCTTGAAAAGGCAGAACAGACTTGATTTTGGCAATATTTCTCAGTTGAAGGAAACAAGATTGCACCACTCTTTTTACATGTAAATCAAAATTCATGTGTTGATCAAAGTAAACTGGTTGTTTGAGGCTTGCTTAACATTTGCTGCTATAGGACCAATACAATTCTGAATGTTAGCAGATATGCTCCCAGGGCTAATAATGATGAGTTCAGATTTGTCAGGGTTTAGTTGAAGGACGTTGTATGACATCCAGTCATAGCTATTAAGCAGTCCTACAAGGTAGAGGTAGCTTGCTACGGTCATTTGGTTTGAGAAGTAAAGTTGTGTATCGTCCGCATAGCAATGATAAGAGATCCATTTTATACCACTAACTAGAACACCAAGGGGAAGCATGTACAGGGAGAAAAGAACCCTGGGGAACACCACATGTCAACTTAGCAGATACAGAGAACATCGTTATCAACTGCCACAGAAAAAACTCCTATCTGACAAATGCAAGACAAACCAGTCCAGGGCAGACCCAGTTCTGCCCACCCATTTCTGAAGCCTGCCCAAGAGAATAGAATGGTCAATGGTGTTAAAAGCGCACTCGGGTCCAGCAGCAACAACAGACCGCTCCCCAGCATCTGCATGCATTAAAATGTCATTTGATACCCTGAGAAGAGCAGTTTCTGTACTGTAGATTGGAACTACTTTTTCCAGGATTTTGGTGATGAAAGTAAGTTTAGAAATGGGTCTATAGTTATTGGGAAGTAATGGGTCAATGTTTGGCTTTTTTAACAGTGGCTGAATAATGGCATGTTTAAAATAGTCGGGTACATAGCCAGAACAAAAGGAGCTATTCAGAATAAAGAGAACGTAAGGACCTAAGCAACTGAACACTTATTTGAGACAAGAGGTTGGAACAATGTCAAGAGGAATAGTTGAGGAGCGCATTTGGGAGACTATGGTAGTCAGTTCTTCTAAAGAGACCGAGTTGAACTGGTTCAACAGAGACATGAAAATTAAGAGTGCGGGAACGTGTGACGCGCTTGATGGGTTGGGTGACCACATTAAGAACCGTTTCAAAACTAATACACCTATGGTCAGACACAAACAAGTCATCGATACATAAAACACTGATGTTCAATCCCAGAGTGAACACCAAATCAAAGGTGTGGCCATGATTATGTGTTGGCCCTGATATAAGTTGCATTAAATTAAGGGACTGAGTAGTACTCAGAAACTCAGAAGCAAATGTATCTGAGGAGTCATCAACATGTATATTAAAATCCCCATAACATAACCACAGAGAATAAAAGAGAATAAAAATTCTGCAAATTCAGTTAGAAAGTCATTCTTTGGGCCAGGAAGGCGGTAAATCAACACTGAGTATAGATGATTAGTTTTTCCAATTTTGAGCATAAGCACCTCAGCAGTAATGAACTCAGCTATGTCTACGGAGCAGCATGTGAACTGTTTGGAAGAGATAGCTGCTAGGCCACCTCCTCCAACGGACAACCGTGGCGCAGTGACAAAGGCACAGTTTGTGGGACACAATTCAATTAGGGCCGTGTTGTCTCCACATTTCAGTTCTGTCCCCTCCCTCTGCATCTCACAGAGGCCTGAGCACAGATGATTCATCAGACAGAACTGGGCTACTGTGTGTGAAGCTGTCAATATGTGTATATCTGACTGAGTGGATACTTACAGTTACAGATCATTTCTAAATGTCTGCAGACATTATCCAGGCTGCTGTCTATATGTATGTCGTCAATATGACTGCAACACTGAATCCTGCCTATATTGCCTGCCATCTGATCAATGGGCTGCACATTTATCAGATCTGAATAATAATGTAGCTGTTAGAAAGCCATCTGTCTGACAGGAACCTCTTCACTTTATCTCAGCAGTATGTTTCCTATGATTCTCTGTGGAAAATGAGCAGAACTTACAGAACAGAGACAAATAACACAAGCCTATGAATCGCACATCATCAGGACTGGGAGGGCTATTTTGGGAACACATTTATAGCATCTCTTCAGGGATACTTACATCAAATCCTCTGTGCTTGCAGCAGCTACAGATAAAACCTCCTCAGGAATTCATTTCTAAAGAATACAATACACACACACAATATAACCTTCAGTTCTCAACATAAACAAGATCTGTGTAATTATAGTTTCTCTCTCTCTGAAATTTGGACAAAGGAGCACTCTGCCAGATAATGTTAGTATGTGGCAGCATACAGACACTCAGCTGGAAGGCAGCATGAAGGTTTGTGTGTGTGGATCATTAGTTTTAATGCTGGTTCTGCAGCACTTGCCTTTGCTTCAGAGGTGGCAGACAGACACACTATCATGTGTTAGTTCAGCAGCCTGTCTCCAGTTACAGCAGGGATGACCTTCACATTCTAAACGTACAGATGAAAGAAGATAGAACTATAGTGATATATTCAATATTCTGTACACTCTATTTGTAAAATAAGTAGTCTGTTTTTGTTAATCTAGTCAAATAAATACCCAGATCACAATAATGCAAAAATCCTGAAATTTAATATTTCTCAAAAGCATTCATTGATTTGTTACTTTTTTGACAATGACCTAACACAACCTGAGAAATCAACGGTGAAGACAGCTGAAGAGGTGGAAGAGTTCACACATCAACATAGTCTGAAATGGGGTTGAAACTAACAGCTGTTTACATTACACTGCCGGACATATCTTTTAAATTCTTGCTAGAATCTGGATCATATCTGGAGGTTTTATGTTTTATACCAGGTCAAATACTGAAACAGCATTTGTCTAATATAATATACTATATCCTAACTGTTTTTACTGTGTTACTTGTTGATTCCATCCTGGTGAAAAAGTGAATGTGTGCATATATCCACATCAGATCGATTAGCACCAAGAAGGATTGGCCAAGTGACAAAGAGTGATATCAGGAGGTAAGACGACCTTGGTACAATAACTTATTATTGTTAGGAGAAATAAAATACATGTTAGAGCTTTTTCTTGCATGTCCAAATGTTTTGTAGCTGTAACTTAAAGGTTTGCAATGTTGAAATGGCAACTGAGTTAATGTTAGGTTATAGTTAGTTAACTCTAAGCTAGTGTTAGCAAGAGCAGGCAATTTTAAGTTACCAGTCTGTGAGAGGTAGGATTGCTATAGCAACTAGCAGCCTACAGATGCTCAACATTAATGGAGAGTAAGCTCGATGATTTTTAACAAGGGGGTCTCTGCAAATTTGGCTTGAGAGCAAATCGTCCTGCTGATCTAAGGCGCGGTCTCTCTCGCTCTCTCTGCCATTTCTGGATAGTAACATATATGAGGAGAGGCATTTCAGTTGTATCGTATGATATGCTGACACCAGAAACAAAGTGTGTGCCATCAGTCATATCAGAAAAATATCCTAACTCCAGTATGAAAGTGGGCCCAATCAGAAGACACGATACACTCCAGATATGACATTTTACAATGCCGTGATTGGAGTGTAGCCAACATGAATTTGATCATATATGGGTCATAGTTTGAAATATCTGGGAAAAACCATCTCCAGATTCTGGGGTGTTCTGGGTGTCATCAATCCATTTGGCAATTCATTTCTTGAATATTCCTTATAGTCTTAGACCCAACAGCTTTCCTATCTGTGAGATGCCAGCTGAGATGAGCACAAAGGTTGTTGAGTTGCAGCACAGTTGCAGCACAGTGTGTGTGTACCGTACAAAGCAGTCATCATTCTGGTTAAAAACTGAAGAGACTGCTGCTTAAGATGCAGTTCTTCTTACAGACAGTAGAACGGAGATCAACAGTAGAGAGGGTCTAAAATAACTAACATAATGGCTGGAACTAACAGTTGCTTTCATTAAATGACTGGGGAACATGTCTACCACAATTTCCTAAATCCCAAGGTGACATCTTCAAATTGTCTCCTCCAACAAACAACCCAAAGATATTCAATTTACAATTACACAAAAGTAATGCAATGAATCCCTGAGACTGAGAAAGAAAATATAGAAATATAGAAAAATATCTGGATCAGAGATGCAGCCACACACACACTTCCTCTCTGTGGTGTCAAATGAGATCTGATCCCAGATCAGAGCAGAGCCATGCAGATGAATCAGAACACCAACAGCAGGTACAGGCTGCCAGTGATTGATTAAACAACAGGGTGAGAGACGAGAACGCTGCCACAGCATAAAGATGAATTATTGCCAGAAATGACTAAATGTAACCCCATATGCTAACCAATGAGAACAAATCCTTCAACTAAAAACGTGCACACGTCATGTAACAGCGTTGCTGCAGTAATGGTGCTACATGAGAGGGAGGACAGAGAGAGCCCCCTACAGACACAATGCAGTCTCAGCAGTCAGACAAACCACGATAAACACAGCCGCCATTGACTTTGTTAGCTCCACTAATGGGACAGATGTATCTATGGGCCAAACCTTCAGTGGCATGAACTGTATGTGTGTGTGGTAAGAAAGTATCTGATCAGCTGGATTAGCAAAGAGGCTCTAACCCAAGCTGACCTCTACTCTATGGAGCTACCTTTGTGTCTTTTTATGCAGTCAGACAGAAAAGGTTTGAGAGCAACATTTTCCACACTGCAATCACAAAATAGGTTTGACAAAATATGACTTGTCTTCCAGTATTGTCCTGTAGCACGAGTCCTCAACCAAGGACATGCAGCATGCAAATGGTTTGGCATGGATGTACAAGATTTATAATGTATAACCAGTGGAGGAAGAAGTACTCAGAACTTTTTACTTTGATAAAAGTAGTAATAATATAGTACTGAAATACTCTATTAGAAGTACAAGTCCTGCATTCAAATTTACTTAAAGTACATTATGCAGAATTAAAACTTAAGTATAAAGGAGAATAAAATGGAAATCCTGAAGTACAATCTTGAGGAACTTTACTTAAGTACAGTTCTTAGTTTAATGTACTTAGTTACTTTCCACCACCATGTATAACAATATATAGGCCTAACAGTTATTTTCACACAAACTTGTGCCCACAGATGTCATGTACCTGTCAGTGGGCCTGCCTCTCTGGGATCTAGCAGACCGGTTTGACATTCACTGCAGCCCAGCCAGCAGGATTATTGCCACCTGGACACACTTCCTATACAGCCTGCCTGGAAGGCAACGTCTGTGGGTCCCACGTGAAGCTGTCAGAGCTCACCTTCCACCAGGGTTTTCAGCTTTCCCTGACACACTGGTGCTTAACCGCACAGAAATATTCTGCTAGACTGCATCCTCTCCTGTTGCAGAGGGAGGTGTTTTCTACATACAAATCACATGCTACTTTTTGATGATGCTACATGACTGGAATGGTGCCATTACATTTGTGTCTGGCCTGTATGCAGGATCCACGAGGGATTTTCTTCAGGCTGTCAGGCATCGCAAACCTACTCACACCAGACATGGGCTCCTTGTGGACAATCTGGCTCCGTGCAAGGTTCACCGGCCTGCTTTAATCTCAAGAAACACCCAAATGAGTAAAGAGGATGTCAGGCAGACTCAGTCCACTGCACGTTTGTGGGTCCATGTGGAGAGGTGCATCAGGAGGGTGGAAGAGAAGAAACGTTTTGACAAAGCCACACCAAGGTCTGTGTGGAAGCATTGAGGAGATCTTGAGTGTAGCCTGCTACCTGGTCAACTACCAGGATGGACCACCGGTACAGACACGGGTAACTCCACGGTGACCAACTCTGGACTCATGTAATAATGACATTTCACTCAACAGCCTTTTGTTTCAATAGTTTTAACATTAATTCCTTAAAAAGGTCATTTTCCCCACATGATTTCAGTAAGTTGCAATGAGACATTTTGAATGTTTGATTGAACTTTTTGAATGTCATTGAGGTAATGAATTAATTTTCATTGTTTGTCTCCACAAATGTTTTTACCTATTTTGGAACTTTTGGAGATGCATCGACTTATTTTACAATGTGGAGAGAAATAAACCTTTTCCTCAGTGTGCAGTACTGGTCTTACTGGTCAATATATTCATGTACTGTACACGTAAAAAATCAAAGCCAGACTATGTCATTAGTGTTTTAGGTTGAGCTCAGCTGTGTGTAACTGGGTCAAACTGAATCCGATTGTATGACCCATACTGTGCCAAAATTAAGTTTTTATAAATGATTGTATAGTTTTGAATGAATTGTTTCATTTTGTAAAAGATTCTTCTACTTGTGACTTTGAACTGTTTCAAAGTCGTGCTTAAGCACAAACTTTGGCTACTGGGTTGCTTCACAAAGCAGATTGTCTTATGATGTCCCAACTGTGGACTTAAATAAATAAAAAATACATTAAAATGAGGTTGTTGCAGATTAAAGGTAATTACATTTAAAATATTTATTAACAAATATAGGCAATATGATTAATTGTTGTAGATTCAACTACACAACAGTATATAAAGCATTTGAAATTAGCACAACCATAAACATGTCCAGCAGTAAAAATTAAACATACACATTAATACAGCAGTAATATTATTCCAGAAACAACATATCTAAAAGTAAAAAACTAACAGGGTACAATTTACTGCACAATGAGTAGGACTGGTAGTAGAGTATTTTCACAGCGTGGTATTACTACTTATACTTATAAGTAAATGATCTACATATCAACACAACTACACACATACAAGCACATTTAAGGTAATATATATTAAGAATCAGTAGTGGTTGTCCAAAGAAAATCTAAATGCCAAAAAGAGAACCATCTTCAAACTGCCATGAAAAAATAAAAAGAACCTCCCTTCTCCATCATGGTCGTAGCCACCTCTCAGTCTCTGTACATGAGAATCTCCTCCTGAACAGAATCACACCGCTCCCTGCCTGTAGGTCGGAGCTGGCCTTGCACCTGCCAGTAGCAGCTGTGAGTCTGCTTTCATTTCAACGTGCCACATTTTCAAATAGCTACAGTCCACATTGTGTTGGGGCATTTCATTTCCAGCAGTCTGAAGGGTGGGCTCTCAGCCGGGTCAAACTCCAGGCCGCCAGGTGATGACCCTAAGCAAGCAGCATCTGGGTGGGTGACAAACCCACAAGGCCAGTAATTTGTGTCGTTTGCTCGGCAGTACTCCTGGTTGGCAACCGGTTCCAGTTCCAGTGTCCTCTTCATTGCAGCCGTTTCAGCCACTCCCTTTTGAATTCTTCGTGCCAGGCTTTCAGCAGAACTCTGACATGGCATATTCCCTAAATCAGGAAGAAGTTATCCATGACCTCTGTGCCATTCTACAGTGTTGCTCTGCTCCCTGGTGGCAACCTCTATTTTCCTCACCATGGCTAATATACTGACATGTGATTGTAGGTGGAGGTGTTGTCACCTAAAGGTAAAGGTGGTGGTGGAGGAGGGGCATCTGGATGGTGGACTACAACCCGGCTCACTGCCAATGGATGCTGGTAGGAGTTGCGACTACCTTCCTGGACTTTCCCAGAAGCTGAGTCAACCAGTGGGACGTCTGCACTTATGGCCATGGTGGTATTGAGTGGTGCTATGTCTGCCGAGAGCTCGACAGCCTCGTCGACACTGAGGACATCTGGATCTGGAGCAGTGGAGTAGTCTGGAACAGCAGTGCAACATTGTGGTTGCAGAGTGCTGTTCCAGCCACTGAATGTCCACTGGTGAGCAGTCCTCAAAGGCAATCACGTTAAAACAAAATGTCTGTCATTTCACATTTAGGACACTACTTCACTAAAACATGGAAAATGAGACAGTATATTATATATACTGTTTATTCCAATGTTGTGGACAAAAAGGGTTTAAAATCATGGGTCTACACATAGATGGGAACATGTAAAATGACGCTTCGGGTCACAGATACTTGTGTCAAGTGTGAGTATACAACGTGAGCCGGTATCTAACCCAGACACATGGCTACACTTGTTGAAATGAAAGGACAAGTGGAAGCAGTTCATCCCGAAACATGAAACACAAGCAAGTGAAAAACACTTTGAGAAGACACGTACTTCATCCTGCATGCCATTCACTACTCTGCACACCTGTCTTCAGGTATCACAGGCAAGCGATTCACTGATGGTGATAAGGGTTTATGAATTAATCATGTATCCCAACATCAAATCAAACTTTGATCTCACGCTTTGAGATCTGCCCATCACCAACGGTCAGTTTTAACAGTGTATTACAGCTCTCCCAGGACTCTGTGGACGTTTTGTCTGTCAGTTGTAGGAGTGACCCAAGTGTTTACTAGGCTGCTGCTAACAGTGGCAGAGACAAGGAAAGCAGTCAGTCTGTCACTAACATAAAGAGATAAGAGCTCATATCGGGATTCTGTGACACATACAGAGCAGTGACTGTCTCAGATTTAGCTGGATTCAAGCTGCTAGATTTGGTGCAGTCTTTCTGCAGGTTTGCCTTCTACAGTCCAAAGACATGCAAGTAATGCAAGTAATGCAAGTTAATGCAAGTTAACTGGAGACTAACGTGTCTGCAGATGTGAATGGTTCTCTGTCTATATGTGCCTTTGACACTTTGACACACCTGTCCATGGTTTGAGCTGGGATATTAAATGACATTAAACGTAATTCCACACTGACGGTCACTTGTTTAGAACACCTTTTTTAACTTCCGTCTGCATGATGAACTATACAATGAGTATATTCAGAAATAAAATGGATATCGTGTCTGATACTTCATCTGGATCTTTTCCAGTTCCAAAACTGCTTATCAGATTACTGCATCCTGCTGCTCCACCTACAGCTACTACTGCTGCAGCTGTCACTGTTCTATTAATACTCTTACTACTGCTCCTACAACTGCTGCTGCCGTCATTAGCGTGACTCAATTACTGATCAATCCTACGATAGTGGACCTGGGGCAGTGGTGCTACATTTCAGTTCAGACATGCTTTACTTCTTTCGGTCCTTCCTTTCGGTTTCTCTCATCCTTCCCTCCATCCATCCATCCCTGTGCATTTCCATTCTGCTGTGATCAGGCTGCTTAAGTGCCTCCTTGTTCCTTACAGTTTATTTGCTTGCCTCTGTGTGAAGTTCCCCAAACTGGACTCCAGGATGCCCAGCAGTTGGAGATGCATCATGTACTGCTGTCTTTTTAATGAAAGATGAATAGTAGAAGTCCTTTCATAAGTACGACTTTGATACTGTTCACTGAATACCTTTGGGTTACTGATTAGACTACATAATACCAATATGTATTAATAATCAAGCTCAAGACAGAGATTTTGAGGATAGCACATTTGAACTATGTCTACAATAAAAAATGCATGTGTATTAGTTGGCATTGGATGGGAAAAAAATGTATACTGTATTTGTGTATTGCTAAGGGCAGAATGTTTAAGCAAAACCTTGTACAAAGTTGGATTAGAGGATCCCAAAACAGGCAGCATACAGGGTCATACTAACACATTAGTGCAGAGAACATTTTTTTTTCTATTTTTGGGTACATAACTCATCTGTAAAAGTCTACAGACCTCAGAAACAACAACGCTGAGAGAGAGCAGAAGATGACAGTGACTAAAAGACAGAGTGAAAAGAGAAGGCTACGTGAGCGAGACATAGAATAAAAACAGACTGAGGCAAAACAACGACAACAATGAATAATTAGAGAAAAAAAGAGATAATGTACGTGTGTGTGTGTGTGTGTAGGTCACAGGGGATTAGTTATGTAACGATGTAATAACTAGAGAAGCAGTCGTCTGGCTCGGCCTGTGAGGAGGACTAATCTGTGCGTCTGGCTGTGGAGGTTTCTGTTTCTAGGTGAATGTGTCAATCATCATCAACATCAGTGTTCAAAAGCCTTTCTGAACATTCAACTCGAGAGTTAACTAAGGAGCGAGTCAGCGATCTAAAATAAGGACACGTTTTCAGAAGGACAATGTACAACCTCAATGTAGAATTCATTTGTTTCTGTAGCAGATCTGCCCTCACTGGAATCAAGTCGATTCCTCCTTGTCCACCTTAAGCTAAAGCTGACGCCAACGCAACTCTTTCTGCATTTGCTTCACATGAAAAGTTGTCCACTGGTGCCTCCTTACTTGATGCCTTTCATCAGATTTCACCAAATTCCCACGAGTGTCGTGCTCACGCACCACCGTCTCCAGCAGCAACTACTCTGTGTAGTTTTACTGTAAAGCAGCAGCATATTTAAGTACCTCGACTACAGAAAGAGCCAGCTTTGTATTAAAGAACAGGCTTAATTTCTAATTTCCCATTTTAATAGCATACTTGATTAAATTTTAGTATTTCACTGCTTCTTGAGTCTTGCAGCTTTATTTACCACTTATGTGTGTGTGTGTGTGTGTGTGTACTAGATTTTGATGTAATTTCTATGACAGCAGCAGCAGAGGGGCAGGGATATCACTCCAGAGTGAACAAGAAATAGTAGGAGGAGTCAGACAGAGAGAAAAACAACTGTGGAAAAAACTGTGTGTGTGTGAGTAAGTCTTTGAACTCTTATCTCCCATGCATGTGCCAGATGGCGCTGTGCACTCTGCTATTACATAATCAAAACAGTGAATCACATTTCCATGCACACACACATACACATACATGCACACAGTCCCAAACTCTATGCCATCAATGTCAAACATGTAGGAACCAAATTCTTCAGTCAAGGCAGACACGGAAACATACATCCACAGTGCTTCAGCAGCAGTCGCCTCAAGTGTGTGTGAGGAACATTATGACATACAGACAACAAAAACACCACAGCAGCCACACTGCTGCCACCACATCAGAGTGTGTGTGTGTGTGTGTGTGTATGCAACACACTTTACTCCAGCAGGGGGAGGAAACCAGAATCAGTCATGTGTTGTTCTTTTTATATAGTGTGTATAACGTTATAGATGCTCTGCTCATGTTTGGAGGATCCTTCATTTCTGCTTTGGTGCGATGAAGCAAATAGTAAATCAAGTTACGTTTCTCCGCTTCACCTGCTGTGTTCTCTCCATCACTGCCCTCTAGCTCGTTTGCACACACTCCTCATTATCTTACTCTTTTAGAGTACTGGGAGGTCATATTTTATCACCTTTTAACGCCCACAAACATCAAGTTGTAGCAGAGGATTATGATTGACCAATCAGTGACACTGTGCAGCAAACTCAACCCTGGGCCATCGGCAAGTACAAGCCCTAGAGCAGGGACTTGTTGGGGGCCAGTAAGTATGGCTGAAGAACTGAAGACTCTGGTTGTTCCAGTGGAAATGCAGGTAAGGAATCCCAGTTTCGAAATTGGTTCTTGGGTTCCTGGAAAAGTTCCTGCAGTGGAAACGGGCTACTTAAGGCAAAAGGTTTAGGATCGCAGCTACAGAGGAATTTGTCACAAAACAACATGATGTGGCCAGGAGATGAACTGGAAAAGCATGACAATGTTCCTACCAAGTTCCCTCACCACAAGAAAAAAGTGGTCAGACACAGCTCAACACTTAGCAGAACAGCTGGTACACACTGAGACTAAAGGACACAGCTAACTGTGGCAACATTTATATCCAAGAGCACAAAGACAAACAACTGTGACAACACACAGTGAGGATGAAGAGTGATCCAGGGGCTTTGTGTTTAGACGAAGAGGATCCAAACACTGTGTAGAATGTGTAACCGCATAGACAACGTGGTTATAGGCTTGACTGTTTCTACTATTGTGTCCAGCATATATATGGAAAACAACGGTCTTACCAGGGCAGGCCACTGTATGTGTTTGGCCTTGGTTCCCTGTAGAAGGCCTCCTGCTCCTCCTCCTCCTTCCTTCCTCTTGGCCCAGACCAGCTGGTGCTCCAGTAGAAACAGCTGGAAATCCTCATAGACCTTCACCCACTCTCTCTTCTCCCATTCCAGGTCGTCAAACTCCACATATACCTGCACACCGCATAAAAAGACACATTTCAACAACAGCATCACAAACCAAACCAACTATGAGCTGTTTGCTCTTTAGACTCGGGTCAGATTGGCCTGTTGGGATGAAGTATTAGACTGATAAGACATTTTACACAGCGCAGGCTGGCACAAGCCTGACACCTGTTCCCCAACACATAATAATAGGAAGGAGAAGAATGATAACGATGAGAAAAAGAAAGAGGAGGAGGGGGAGAAAAAGAAGAAAGGAGCAGTAATATCGCTGAAAGATAACGTAATACAAATAATGAGCAGTAGCAACAGTGTACCTGCTACATCCTACTGCTCATCATTTGTCATTAGTCATTATGTTGTTATGTCGACAGTCATTATAATGTGAGCATTGTTCAGTATTAGGATACAAGTTCATGGCATGTGAGGAGACTGTCCTCTGTCCAGCAGCTTATTACCACCCATATTTATGTTTATTGCTACAAACAGTGCCAAAGTCTGCAGGAGGAGCAGGGGGAGGTTGTGGTGGATGGATGGATGGGTCAAACATCCCAGGACTTTTAACCAACTCATGTCTTAATATGATAACTTAATATAATCCAGTGACTGATGGTTGTAGGTGTGTGTGTCATCTTTCTATCTTCGTCTCCTCATTTCATCTGCACTGCCCTCCTCTGTCTGTTCCCTCACTCACTCCTCCCCCACTCTTCCCTCCATAGGTATAGAAAACAAGAGGGATCAACACGTGCTTCTCTCCTCAATCAGCCTCCCATAATGCACTGCTGCAGTCCACTGAGTGATGAGTTCCAGATGAGGGCAGCTACCTCAGTCTGTTCTTCCTATCAGTTGACCCACCTCACTCTATACCTCCATCTTCACTGAATACTGATCTTTCTATTTCAGTTGTATCAGTAGTAACATCTGATCTAATCCATCACTCTCACATGTTCTGCCATCCTCTATCCATCCTTCCATCTGTCTCAGTCTCCACTGAGCTGATCATGTCATTAACATTTGTCATTAATTCGCTGTAATTATCAACATGAAGGAACAAAATGTGTATACCTTCTGGGACCATTATTAACAGGGTTTATGTGGTGCCTAAGAATGAAGGCTTGTATTGTTTTACTGATTTTCATGGACGGAGCCCCGCCCCCCCAAAAGAAAACATTTTAACCTACATTTTAAGTCCTTAAACAAATATAATTCACACGTTACTTTTGAGGTCCTGTTTTGTGAGCATTGTCATCTTCTTAATAATCAACATTAACACCATCACAGTTTGCGATCCATACAGGTGATTCTTGAAGCGTTTTCATGTCCATGTGTCCGTCCACTGAAACAGATATGCTTCCATTTTATTACATAACGTAACAATCTACACTACAAGACCCCCACATTTCTTTACACACTAAGTCTACTTTTCTCTCTCTGATGAACCTTTTAACTACCTGTATATCTATGATGATTGATCAAGGACCCCTAAGTTCACTATATGGCCATATAGTGTAAAGCTACAGTGGGAGGAAAATAAACTAACACAGCATCACATCACAGGGACAGCAAAACTTTAAAGCCTTAAAGCCATCAGGCCATAGCGAAAGCAGTTTACCAGCAACACCAGTATTCAGACTCTCAGTTGTCCTGTACCCCTGCTTTTCATGGCCTGCTACGTTGTCTTTCACCTAGCATGGCCCTGGCTGGTTGGACCTACTGGTCCACTGAGGGACACACTTCGCTTTCAATTCTCTATGCAGGCAAACGTCTGTGTGTGTGTGTGAGTGAGATTGTAATAGTTTAGGTTGCATGACTGACTGAAAAAGGTTGCACACAAATACAGAGATGACTCATGTATATGCACACTTTCACACTTTGCCCAGGCCAAGCCATTAAAACACAATCTACCACTGAACGTTGCCTGTTGGCCCAGGGTCAATGACAGGTCATGTAGGGGCAGGATGTTATAGGGCTGTGCTGAAAAAAGGGCATCGATAACAAACATGGAAGTAGCCATTTTGACTGCTCTAGCCAAGTGAACACCCCACTATGGAACTCATACAATGTCAAGCACTCACTGTTTTGTTCAGTCACACACGGTCAGACACTATCAGAGCAAAGGTCTGAGAGGCAGGGACAGACAACCATTCAGTCACACCTACAGACAGTGTAGAGCACTAATACCCCTTTTCCTCCAAGGCAGTTTGACTGCTCGTTCGGAGCCGGTGCTTAATTTGAAACCAGTTCTTTGCATTTCGACAGCAAAAGAACCGGCTCCAGGCTAGGAAAACTGGCTCCAGAGTGGCACCATCTCTTTGCTGGGCTACAACCAAGAACCGCTTATGTCAGGGCTGGGGGCGGGATTATTGTGACCAACCAAGACGAACAAAAAGTTTGTGACTGCCATTTTTAAAAATGGACGTGAAATGAAAACAGCAGTGGTCAGTGGAAGAGACCAACTTTCTGCTTGAACTATGGTCCTCGGCAGAAGTGCAAGATAAACTCGAGGGAGCGTCCAGAACGAAGCCGGTATTCGAGCAAAGCCAGCGCGATTCTTGAGCGTAATCGCCTGCCTTTCAAAAGTCTGTGGACTGTGGGGGGGAAATGGAGCACCCGGAGGAAACCACACAGGCATGGAGAGAACATGCAGACTCATGCGCACCCAGAACCTTCTTGCTGTGAGGTGTCAGTGCTAACCGGCACCACCAGGCCTCCAATAACGGATTTCTTTGGTCAGCTGGAGGCCGCGGCAACAAGCTGTGAACACAGCACTAACACATCATCCCCTTTTAGGTTAATATAGTGAACTTATTTCTACATCCAGCAGTAAAATAGCAACATGATCATTCATTTGGAGGCTCCACATGAATTATCATGTTGTATCGAGATCTTTCCAATATTCCCTCTGTTAACTCGGTTTTTGGTCTCCTCCTGAGGGAACTCCTGATGGAAATGTCTTGCTCTTTAGCTGCTAAAGGATCCACTATGTTCACCAGCCCGTCTCTAACTGAAGTGGCATTTTACAGCTTTTTCTGCTTCGTCTATGAGAGAAGTGAGAGTGAACCAGAACAGCAAAGTTACAGACTGGGCAGCTAAACAACGAGCTGAAACTCTTTATAATGCTGTGTGAAACTGATCATTCTCTGTAGGTTCAGATCAACACTGTTTTCACATTTGATACAGTTATTCTAAAAGTATTGCTAATTTAAGCCTAGGCAGTATGGTTGAACTCCATATCATTGTAATATGGATAACATTTTTCAATATCACAACATTATATAGAATTTGCAAAATACATGTATGCAGAATCACATAGTACGGCATGATCAAATAGATTTTTTTACAAGAATGACATCAGAAGTCCCAACTAACACTAACTTATTGCCCACATCATTTCAGTGTAAATGAATTATATCGGTCACAAGAAAGCAGGAGCAACACTCACTGGGCCACACCCTGTCTATCTTAGAAACATCATAGGTTGATGGAAATATGGTTCTGCAGCAGTTACGACACAACTTTGTCTGGTAAAGTGAACACACTGCAGTCAGAGATCCACCATGACTACAGTTTGTATCATCTATCCCATGATAGAAGGTCTGCAGGTTACACATCCCCTGTCCATCTTTACATGAGGACATTTTAAATGCAATGAAAACTGCCTTCATGTTCAGCTACACCTGCTACCCACAGTAAACTCAAAATGTCTAACGTGAATGGTTAGATGGTTTAGCTGTAAGCATCTGATTTTGATGCACAGGAGACTCCAAATGCAAAGAGTCAATACTGATCACCTGATCAATTTGTGTGTGTGTGTGTGTGTGCGTGTAGCAGCAGCTATATGACAAGTTTTGATCAATGCACATACCTAAGCCTTACGAGTTATGTGCGGAAGCTTTCTCACGGACAGACAAGCAAACCCACTACACACACGCACAGCAAGTGGTTAAAATACATGTGTGTGTGTCTGTGTTTTTGCTGCCTGCTCTACTGCCTGTACTCATTTATTCATCTGCATATAGATGGAACATACAGTATACAGTCCACATGCAGGATAAGGGATGAACTATAGATTCTGTCCAGCTGCGACTGTGATCCGTCTGCATGCTATCAGCAAACCTATTAATAACCCTGACATGTCCAGAGCAAGGACAATACTGTAGTCTGTCTACACACACACACACAGAAACGTGCACAGAGTACAGCGAGTACTCAGTCGAGAAAAACATACACGATAGGAATGGGAAAATGCAGTGTCTGGTGAGACTGTTGCTATAGTAACTAGAGGCAGCAGTGAGCATTGACCATGATCTCACACACAGCTCTGAATCAGTAGGCTTCTATCAGCTACAGTGAGGAAATAAGAGACAGAGAGAACAAAGAAAAGCAAGTGGCGTACTTACAACACTACAGCATCTGATATGATCTATATCAGCTCTCACTCTAACTACAGGCTGTGTGTCACTCTGCTCTCATAGCCTGCTGATAGCACCAATAAAAGACACTGGCCTAGACACAAGAATGACCACAGAGCCAGGTCATGCAACACAACCCGGCTCCACGCTGTGCAGATGTGTGTGTGATTGACCTGTTTACAGCAGCGACCCTGATGATGGTACCTGCAACGTTCAGCACTGTCAGCTACTGTTATGGATGGCTTTTATTTAGTTGGAAGTGCAATTTTATAGCTTGTGAAATGTCGCAGGAACATAAACACATCATAAAATTAAATACAAATTCACATTTGACCCAAAGGTGAGAACACAAGTTTACCTCAGTAAATGATAATCTTGCCCATAGTGTCTTATTTAAAACAAACACATTTCAAAATGTCCAAAGCCACTTCTCAGCTGTTGTGGACTGTTACTATTTGTAATGTGTTGTGTTGTAACACTTTTCTTCTATGACACACATTGACGTTATGCCTAAAGAAAGTTTGAAAATGCCCAAACCAGAAAAGTAGGTAGCACATGCTTGTCATTTCTCTTCAGTCCTTCTATTTCGGCCAGGTAACTGACAAGGCAGGACACCTAGCTGTTACATATAGTAGTCATACAATATCCAACAATTAATTCATGTTTACTTGAAGTCCTGCCGTTCACTTGAGGGATGGAGTTGAGACGCAGATAGCGAACTGCCACTTTCAGGTTTGTACATTTAAAGGTCTTGAGTGTGCAGTGAAGAATAACAGCTACTACAATGCCAGAGACAGAGAGGACTGAGGCTGTACAACATATGACTGCATATGAGTATATGTGAATGTGTTTAGCGTTGCAGCGGTGGATAATCTGCCCATCACTAACGGCTGCAGAGCAGCTTTCTGTCTGGCTAAACCGGAGGCCGCTGGCAGCCAATGAGCACGAGGCATGAGAGCAAAGATCCAATGTGGAGAGAGAAGCAGAATCTGCCTTTTAAATAGAGCGCCAGAGAAAGCTGGAGAAATATGTGATGTATATATATGATGACGTCATGTGATTTTCATACGTAACCCTATTTTCTCTTGGTCTGTATGTCATGTCCACACACACACAAACGCCTCTTTATTAAAATGCTCTCCAAAAACTCTAATCTGATTTATTGAGCTTGACTGCACAGAAAACATGTAGACTAACCATGCTAAAAAGACTCCTTCATTCCCTTTACCCCGCCACCCCCTCCCCTACCACTTTGCACACATACAACGAGAAGCACACACACAAAATTACAACTAATCAGGGTATTTCAACCCAAGCCACTGTTTTCAGCAACACTTGCTCCAGCTACTCCTGCTGGAGGAAATGCTATGCCAGACCCAACGTCACCACCAACAAGCCTGGTCTTAATGTGAACTACATAATGTGAATTAGGGATTAATCAATATTCAGTGCCTCATTACAGATAATGAGTGTTTGGAATGTGGTCTCCAGACCCTGCAGTGGAGCTGTACAGTCAGCATCTTTCAGACTGTTCTGAAGCAGAAGACTGTTCATAATATTTTGTCTACCCTCATACATGGACTGCCTTCATACATGGGGTAGACAAAACACTAGAAACACCTCTCAATATAATGCAATACCAAAAGTAGCAGCACAAAGTGTAGCCTCCAAAATGACCATAAATTGATTCAACACCTGTGTGAAACAGTTTCAACCAAACTGAATATTAGGAGGATTTATTGCAGGACTGATGGACCTGCTAAACTGACAACGGAGTTTGTGTATTTTCTTTTTCTGGCTGAAGAACCCTGAGCTGATATAATAACAGATGATGAGCACACTTTAAGTATTTATTAAAGAGCAGGACTTAACATGAGAGAAATTACTTAGGCTAAAGATCTTTAAAATGAAGCTTCACGGTTTCATACAATATAATTTATTTGTTTAAAAGGCAATAAGACACCATGATAAAAAGGTACAGAACAGAGGAGAGGAAGATGACAATCATGAAGAGGAAAGCATCACCAATGACAGAGAGCAGAAAATGAAGCATGAAGGAAAAAATATATAAAGAAACGGAACAAAAGAAGAGTGGGAAGAGATGGGAGGAGTGTGATGTCGAGAAAAAATAAGAAATCCCAGTGATGTAGAAGAAGATGTCAAATACAACGAAGGGCAGAAAAAGGGACGATGAATAAGATTAACACAAAACGAGGAGAGTCAAGCTGCCTGGAAACTAAGTGACTAGCCTACCACAATGGAAACCAGGTTGACAACGCCGTAACCAAGGTGCCCCTTCCCTGACAACAAACCAAATGATGCTGCTGCTTTCTACAGAATGCTGCTACAGAATATCAATCAATGGAGGAGGTACATAAATATATGAAGTAGTGTCTGACTACTCGCTGGCTCCCCTTCGCAGTTACTGACAAGCAAGAAAGAGTCTGGGAGGGAGGGAGAGTCAGAGGGAGGGAGGGAGAGTCAGAAAGCATGATTAGACTGCAGGTGAATGGGCAAGGCTGTGGATGTTTCCAGTGAAACCAGACACATTTTACACACACAGTTTACCTGCACACCCACATTCTGAGTCTCACACTTTCACCAGAGCTACATGGTCGTCAACCTGAAACCAGACTCACATCTCAGCTGTTTTTCTCTCAAGTTGCTCTCCAACTTTCAGCACACTATACAAACTGACAATGCACTTCTGGTCAACTGACAGTTCAACTGCTGTCAGTATTTGCCAACTGTAACATGGAAACACTGCAGCTATCTAGCTCTTCCACTACATTGAAAACTATTGTAAGCGTTAACATAAAGCCTGACAGTTCAACTGTCCACAGGTTTTAAACTCTTTCTTACACATCAACCCTTTTCAATGTTTACATTTTAAGTGGAACTTCAAAGTCTTTCAGTGCCTCAACTTCTACTGATATTTCAACCCTTTGAAACTGCTCCGATACAATATTTTACATTATATTACATCTACAATTGTCTCAAAAATAAAGTGGTCTTTTCTAGCTCATAATTCCTACATCTACTGTTCTGCATCAGGCCCCCACCTGCCCTCTACTACATTCAATTTCCTCATAATCACGACTTCTCAATACTACAAATAGCAGGGTAATATGGAATGGGAATGAAAAGGTTCCAGCTCATAAAGTATTAAAGACTGGGCAAGCGTTGCTGACTTCTGAAGAACATGTGAAAAACAACACACCTCCTCACACATGCTTAATCCAAGTTTGCACTGTCACACTGTCACCATTCACCTCTTCTGAGTAAGATACATACAGTAATGTGGTGTGTCTCTGCAGAAAACAAAGACAAGTCGCTACTCATTATGAGAAATACAGAAAGGTTCAAAAGATTGCAAAGTCCACGGCTTTCCATTGGCAAACACACACCCAGCTGAGGTGGAGGAAAAGACTCAGACTAATGTTTCCGTTAAGTCATCAAACTCATCAAATAACCTCAAGAATACAGCGTAGAGTGTTCTAACCAGGCTACGGCTCAGACAGGCAGGCAGACAGGCAGGCAGGCAGACAGGCAGACAGGCAGGCAGGCAGACAGACAGGCAGACAGACAGGCAGGCAGACAGACAGGCAGACAGACAGGCAGGCAGACAGACAGACAGACAGGCAGGCAGGCAGACAGACAGGCTCTGTTGTGGAGGTTCACTGGGGTGCAAGTAATGTGAAGGAGAGATAGAATAAGAGCGCAGATGAGCTGAAGTAATACCCAGTGACAGCATGAAGAGACATCCCCTCCTCTACAAGGTCATCTCTCTCTCTCTACCTCTGTCTTTCTGTCTCTCTCTCTGCTGTGGTTTCCATGTGGGTTTGACAGAAACAAGATGGCAACAAACTGTGGAGACATGCGTCGCAGCACAGAGATTATATAGGATAGTGGAAACACAGAAACAGTGGGGGAAGTATGAGATACAGAAAACACAAAAAGACAGATGGAGAACGAGCAAGACAGAGAGAGGGGCAAAGTAAACAGCCTTGAGCAGAGTGATGTGACCCAGGTTCCCCCTCCATTATTCCTCCTTCATCTCCTCCATATATGTGTGGTCCCAGGAGAGAGGAGAGAGGAGGGAGGGAGAGGTGAGAGGAAGAGAGGGAAGGAAAAGGCACATCCAAAAATAGCCCTGTTTTGTTGTTGACGACGCATTACTAACTGCAATACTTCTGAACCACTGATTTCAGGCTGTAATCTTTTTCATCTACAACTATTTCATGTGTTTCCACTTTTTTTAAGGTCTCACTGCATTAGCACTGCAATTTTCCCCAATGCAAATATATTTACTGAGCCACCACAAGTCATTAACATATTTAAGGTATCTGTGATGTAGATTAGAGAAGTTTAGAAAAGGGGAATAAATCCAAACGGCTCTCACGCGAACGTTTCTCAATAAAATGGATACAAACTCGTTATCCATTTAATTTGTCAGTAAATAGGTTTGTGTTAATGTTACTTGGCTGGTCCATAACATTTTCACTGCAGACCAGGACCAACACAATGCAACTGCTCCACAAATACCAGAGCAGATGTTTGTATCTTTGCTGTTTCAGTGGTGGCACTCAGCTCCAAGCCCACTGGTTCCTACTGAACACGCAGACCTTTAACAACAGCACACAAATATATTGCTTCAATTTTACAAAACGTTCAGTAATTGCCTGAAACAGCTGCTCACAACAAACAGGAGGAAACAGTGCTTTTTTTGGGGAACTATTTTCAGCGCGGATGAATCCACATTTGGTGTTCTAGTGAGTATTTGGGGCAGCAGGACGGTGTGTGTGATCATGGTGATGAAGGAACAGTGTGGCTTTTTAAATATCAGGCTGAAGTACACGCACAGTACCTGCTAGTAGAGACATGTTGAAAGAGGAATATAGAATATCACCAGATGATTATTGTAAAGGGTAGCAAACAGAGAATAATATGTTAAAGCATTCTTCCCCTATATGTTTGACCCAGAGTCTGCTGACTGACTGACTTACAGATTTAGATCAAATGCAATTTGTTTCTCAGGTCCATCGTCTGTGAGTAGTGTGAGCAGGTCAGATTTGTTAGTTCAGGCATTATTGAACCTGTTGATCAGCTCTGCCTGCAGTGTGTATATGTACGCTGTCAATGCAGAGCTCCTCAGAAACATCAGTGCTCTGGATGTGACATTAGTTTTATATGCCACAGGACCAAACTACTGCATGGCTCTAGAAAACTAGGTGCTGTCAGCTTTCAGAAGAGTGCAACGTGTTCAGGTCCATGTGATATTTAGCTGCAGACCTGATCAAGCTCCCTCATCCCTCTTTACATACACCAACTACTGCATTTTTGATAATCAATTAAAAGTCATTGCAAAAACATAATTCACTGCTCCCTACTCCTCCCTGTTTGATATCACTGTAAAGCAAATGTCATTGGGTTTTGGGAACTTGTGAGGAGAATTATTTGAAGATTTTATGAAATGATATGGTGGGTGCCAGCATTGGTCCGACTGAACAGTGTCCCCTCAGCTTTCAATCACACTGCAGTGAAAAACGGAATGTAATAAAGAACCTGCATTAATCCTGGTCTGAAATATGGAATAATGTACAGAACACAGAAGAGAAAGTGTTGAATATACTGCACATGGCAAGGACACAAACTGGAAGAAAAACATGACATGCTTTTCTTTTCTCTCTTCTCATCCACCTTTTCTTCCTCTCTGGATTTTCCTTTTCTTCCTCCTGCCTCTCTCACTCCATCTCTCCTGTTAACACAGCTCTAATAATAGCTGCGTTGCATTGAGACAATCGTTGGGTGGAATCTAGGGCAGCCGCTGCAGAGGCAGTACGGGAAAATCCCTCATGTCTTCTCCAGCCATGGCTGCCTGTGGAGTGTCCACGCATGTGTGTTAGCATTCAATCCATCCTACACAGGAAGAAACAGACAGAGGACTGACGCCTTTTTAAATAACTCCTACACAGCTGACTCTCGGTCTCTTGGGAAAATCGGCACCCAACTTGTGGATAGTGCTTCATAGAAGCACAAGCAGAGGAACATGGTTAACATCACATTACTCTGAACTCTGAAATGCCCATACATTCATTTATGAATCTTAAATCAAACTAGTAAAACACTTAGTGCTCTTTCAGCATATGTAGACTACTGGGCAGTATAATTATAGGAGTGTGAAGCAACGGGTACGTGTATTTGTCCCCAACCGCTTGGTACAGGATGCTTGGGTCAGTATGCGCCTTAGGAACCAAATTATTTCTGTAGATTTAGACAGTATCCAGTCAGGTCTTCGTACACTCAAAACACTAAACTGGACTATTATTTCAATCTATGATTTCCCAGTAAGTTACAGTGACACAGGTCAAAAGGTGTTGGCTATGGTCTGGAAACACAAGCTAACAAAGATTTTCCACCACGTGCAACATGACCACCAGAATGAATCTGTTAGAGTGCTGGAGCCTTGCTATAATAACCCTTTACATAATGTGTTTCACTCTGTCTCTTGTATGAACAAGCTGCAGGCGCCCCAGTAATAAATCACTGTCCCAGCAGTCCGCTCACCAACAAAGGACTACAGAGAGCTACTTACAACAGAGCCTTGCCTGAGTAGAACCACAAACGGTTGAATCTGAATGTGTGAAAAGCTTAAAGTGCTTTCAACTTAAATTACTTATTAATATGCTAAACATAAACACTTAGACAGGTTTATTTCCATCATATTTGAGAACATCAAGTCTTTTGTAATAATGGTGGAGTATTACTGACATAATGACATTTGAGGAGGTTTTCTCATTGACCCATGTTTGAGCACCAGCAAGATACTATTTTAATTGATAATGATATAGATGTTTTCTTCACCAACCTCTGCTGTAACTCGTCTGGAAATATGTGGACACGACATCTACATCTGGGACATTTAACGTGGACAATAAAGGTTATGGACTGGATTTAAGAATACAGCAGTGAAAGAAGAGAGAGTGTGTGTGTGTGTGTGTGTGTACACACTGTACAGGAATTCACTTTTTTTTTTTGGATTGCCAACTTCACCTGGCTGTACGTGCAGTCTGCAAATTCAGTTACATGTACTTAATGAATGTCATTAAAACAATTATACTAGCAGGCTGGATAGCTAACATTGGCTAACTAGCCAAGTTGCCAGACTTGTTAATAGCTCCATTACAGTCTACTCTATGCAGATCAATATATCCAGTGTAAATGAAACGGAGAAACACAAACTGTACTTCCAAATCCACCACAAGTACGCACGCCACGGGAATATTCTGGGAGAAGGCAGGGCTGGGTCCTACTACTGATTCATTTTTTCTCTCTCTCTGCAATTTCACACACACACACACACACACGGACACACACGAACAAAGAAAACCTCTATTTGAGCGAGCATGCAAAAGCACTGGGTTTGGAGAGCTGCAAGAACGAGTGTGTTAAGCACATGTGTGTTGCAGAAGACAAATGGTGTCTGACATCTGAGGCTATTACAGAGGAACAGTCTGTTACAAGGGGGGAGACAGGGGGAGGACGATGTGGGGGAGGAGTTTGCTGGTGACCTTAGTTTCCTCCTTCACTACATAAAAACCACTTCACACCTCCACCAGTGCAGATGGGATCATGACTTTGACTGACACCTTTATTAGCTGCTCTCTGTGGTTACGCTGCTCCCTCCACACTGATGAAGACTATTTGCATAGTGACAGGTTGCCGTCAACAACTGCATTTCAGATTATAGTCTAGAATGCTGTCATGTCAATGCAACACCACAACAGCAGGAAAATCCTTCTATCCTTGCTACTTGTCCAATCACAACCAATCATCTCTGCAACACTTAACCATAATGTTAACCTACATCAAGCCCCCATCCATGGACAGCAGCGCTCCGGAAATGATTAAAGTGAGTCAGTCAGACCAGTTTAACCTACATGAGCTTTGATGCCTTATGTTCGCTGCTGTGGTAGAAATTAATTCCTGGTTAGAGAGAACATGTCAAACACGTCCTCCGATGTCCATCAGAGATGCTTCCAAGAAGCACCCGTCAACCAGCCAAGAACTACCACTATCACACACCGACATGATAAGGAGCTGAAAAAGAAAGTCTGAAGAATGCCAGAGGAAGGGATTCTGTGTGAGTAAGGGACTGAAAAACAGGAGGACAACTTAGCTGCACTTGAAAACAGACTTAGGAGAAGCTACAGAAATGTGGGCTTGATGTTGTGCTTAAATGGAAGTATTATATGCTTTTATGAAAGTAAATGCATGCTTTTAAGAATGATGGCCGTCTTATCCTCGGACTAATAGTATACGGGACAAACAATACGATTAGTCTCATGAGGTCATCAAAATGAAATTTTTCTAAAAGCAGGTGGCTCATCCATTATATTCGTGCTACTGCAGTACTATCTTAATTAGAGTGAACGTGGCTCTTCGTTATCACGCGCTCTCCAACAACCTCTTAAAGATTGGAATGATGGTACTACAGCGAGCATTCCTGCAGTTTTTAGGGAAAACCTGCCAATACAGAGTCTGAGATTCCTGAAGACCTGGGTTTCCCTTTCCAACCGTTCCCTCCCTCTTGTTTCCTGAAAACAACTAATATAACTGTTGTGTAAACCTAATTATTCCTGCTATTTAAAGTGGAATCTAATCAACAATTATAATTAAAATCAACTGTACATCCCACAGGCCTGATTTGATCAATTAAAAAACTACTGCACGGTCAGCAGAGCAGCCTGAGAGCTGCTAGCGTCTGATTAAAGGGATCACTCTCTGCTAACTGCTCCCTGACATGCTCAGGGTGTGGAAGGATTCCAGTGATACCTGTCTGAAACCTGACTCCACACACACCCACAGACGCTTCCAGAGGCCAGGACAGTAGAACACCTTGTAATTCTAGTGCCGTTAATGATCGTGAATGAGCAGGGCACCAACACACACGCACAGATGCAAATGTCTCCCGTATTGTAGCACCAGACACTCTACTGGAGGTGCTGAGGAAAACTCAGTGTGTTACTGTTAGATTACTGTGGTTATTACTGCTGTCAGACACACATTACAGCTGAGTGAGCAGGCAGTCCTTGTATAGGAAGTAGTTCTAAGAGTAAAGTCACTAAAGGTCAGAATACGGTCTACAGAAATGAGCTGTATCAACCACAAAGTTTGGACTTTGTTTCTTTTTAAGAGGAGGGGTCACAGGGATGTAGACATTGGCAGTAATGCACCTGGATGCAGAAGAAGGAGTAGAAGTAGAAGAAGAAGAATTCAAAACAACTGGGCAGACTCTTTCCACTGTTGAAGACTGTGTGATGCGGTTGAAGGCTCCCGATCTAGCTAGTAAGTGGACCTTGAGTCAATCCAGGGAAGTTGCAGCTAAATGGTACGCATCTTAACCAGAGCACCAGACCCAAAGACTGCGAAACTTAAGTCAGTGTTTGAAGCTTTGCTGAGTTCATTCTTATTATTGGACGCCTGTCTCGTTTCCTCTGCCTCTCTTTCATGGACCACTGACTGAAGCAGCATAGGTCTGTGAGCGAGTCTCCCATCAGGAGTGGTTCACGGGCCTTCAGGCACCAAGCAGTTAGAATCCAGCCCGAGATCAGCGGTGACAAGCACCTATAGAGCTACACACACATTCATTCAGTCACAGCCCAACAATATGGCCACGGGGCCACTCAAAAGATACGTCGGGCCAATAAATACAATCAGCAAGTTGCCCGATCAAGCCAGTGCTTGAAAAAAGTACATAGAAATGATTTTATTTCAAGTGGCAATAGACAACTTTTCATCTTATTTCACTGCACATTGGAGAAAAACATACAGCTGGGTTGTAATTGGTCTCCTTTCCCCTGCCATTCAGTGTTTTATAGTTTTATATCGCCATGGCAAATGGCAGCCAGCGCTTGTGAACGCCGTTCTATGTGCCTGCACATGTATGCGTGTGTTTACACCGGTGGGATTTTGGACAGGATGTCTGTTAGTTGCACTAGGAACCCATATATTGACAAATATATCAGTTATTATTTAATAGTACACATATGGATGATTTCTCACAAACTGCACCAAGAAGTGGGTGGGAAGTGGACTGTACGAGGTGTAAACCTCCACCATTTCAGCAGAAACAGTGTGTTTGAATGCCTGAGAGCCAGGCATGTAGAACAATGAGGGAGTGTAATGTGAAGCACATTGACGGCTTGGATCTGCATACAGATCAACATCTGGTCTAGTATTCAGAGCTGGATGTCTCCAACACACTGTGCTAACAGCAAGCAGTATTCCCCTCCTGACTCTCTCATCAATCATGTACATTGCTCTGTAACATGCTCATATTCATATTCCACATAGAGTGTAGCTGCTGCCTTATCCCAACCTTAAGTCAGACCTTAAAACAAGGGGAGGAAGGGTTAAATATACTCCTCTCTTCCAACTGACTGGTTGGAAAAGTAGTAACATACATTTGTGTTTTCACTGTCTGTGTTCAATAAGCTGTAAACATGGCATTAGTGATTATATACAGTCTTTAGTGTCTGAGTACAACTCAAAATCCACATGATGCTGTTGGATGGCAAGATAAAGTGTTTTGTGTGAAAATAGCAGAAAACAGCTGATAATTCAACCCTACTTATTACCAAGGACAATTACTCTAAGACTAAAACTGTGTATATCCACTTATGTAATAGCTTTAAGTTTGACTGTTCTTCTTACAATGGATTGACACAGGGTAGGATCCTATTTTAGGGTAGGATAACCCACCTATCTGATTGGTGCATCAACCATTTCCACACTGTTTGGTGTAGCATTAGATAAAGCAGATATCCCCGTTAAAGGGATCTTTTAGGGAGTTGTTTTTTCATCCAAAGGGTGTGTGTACTGCACAGGTGGACTACAGGCGGTAGTCAAGTCCATTTCAGGTTTAATACAAAAGGCAAAATAAAACAGCAAACCCCCCTGAATAGATAATGAAGCAGAAAAAACTAATGGAGTAGCATCAAATACAGCTAATTCATTTAGCAGTTTCCATATATTAAAAGGATGAAACCATGGTCCACTCAGTCTGCCCTACAGACCGAGAGGCCTTTAGCTCCATCCATGTATTAGAGCAGCTAGCATCTGATCCCTGCCACCTTCATACAGAGCTTGGACTTGACAGTGGGAAATGCCACATCAATTACCCTTGAAATGTGTCAGTCAGCTTTCTGTCTCCCATTTCACATAGCGGAGGAATTCAGCATACGAGGAGCTCATGAACCGGACTCCAAAACGCAGCCGTACAGGCATGTTTGAATGATGACTACGGATGCCCTGGCTTGATAACAAACCGTGTCATTGTGAGATGGCCTTGCAGTAAATCTACGTCCACTGATCTGGCTGCTAAATCCTCAATAACAAGTGTACTAAAAGTGGGACAGCACTGTTTGCATTAATAAATCATTTCTTCTAACACCAATGTATAGCATGTTATGAAACCTGAACTTAGTGATGAGCCAAAAGCAGGTTGGCCACATACAGTTGTAGCCTTGACATTCATTGTAATAAATTACACAAGTCAAGTTAATTGGTGTCATGCTGTTTTGAAATAAATCAAAAGCTACAGCTAGCTAAAAGTTCAATTCAGGTTCACAACTACCTAGTCAAGTCATGATTCTGACATTTTTAGCTTGCCCGTGTGTACACACACTCAATGTGGTATTTCGGTGTATTTTCCATTTAGAGACTCTGGGTTGGTCCCAGAAGGATGATATGTGGAACCGTTTGTGTGCTGTAGTTTTATCTAGGAATTCTGCTACAAGTGACCCAGCAGCTTGTCCTCGGCTCTCACACATCTCCTCTGCAAATCCAATCCATGCTGTTATTGAAGAAATTCCAATATCTGAGTGAGTGACCGTCTGCAGACACTGCAACACCAACGTGAATCAGCTAGTCTTTAAAATGATAATAGGCCTTTCAATACATAAAGACAGGCTCTAAAGTTCAGTCTGACCACTCATCATTTAAACTCTTTATTTATTGGAAAACGAACCAAAGACTCATTGCAGTGGAAGGACTTTCACTTTCCATACAGTACATCAAGTCCAACCACTGGCCCATTAACACACAAAAAGCACGCTGAGGAAAGAAATACACAGCCACTCAATGTGGCCTGAGGAACAAGTCACAGTAAAAATGACACAATGGGTGGACCAAAGCAAAGTGTGACACACAGTTTGTGTCAACAGGATCAAATCTGAAGTGCACCATAGGTCATGTTACCAAGCCATTCTCAGTGGTATTAAAGCAACATTACCTGACTGTTGGGATGACCTGTGTTCTGCTGATGTAGCACGTTAAGCCCAATCCTTTGTAACTGTCCATTCAACACCTAAATCAGCCATAGTTAATGGTCTCTCTCTGTCTCTAGTGTGTGTGAACAGTTCTGAAAACCCTGCCTGCACTCAGGCAAACCTCAGAGCACAGGGCGGACTGAAGTTCAGTCTACAATCAGCTCATACAGCGTCCATGCAATGTTTCATTCAAACTATCAGCTCCTACTCTTTAACAAAGTCACACACTATGTTGGAGCACAGGACACACACCGAGCATGATTTATTGATTTCATGTTTAGATTTTGTAAAAATCTCGCACTCAAATAGCACCTGCTTCCACTTGGATTTGCTCTGCTTCTGCCGGTCTGCAGCTACGCAGCCCCATATGCAACAAACTGTGATGCTCGGTGTGTTCTGACTCCTTTCTGTCAGGACCAGCATTCAGGTTTTCAGCAGTTTGAGCTACAGAAGCTCTTCTGTTGGATCAGACCACACGGTCCAGCCTTCGCTGCCCACGCGCTTCAATGAGCCTTGACCCTGTCTCCGGTTCAGAGGTTCTCCTTCCTTGGACCACTTCTGGTAGGTCCTGACCCCTGCAGACTGGGAACACCCCACAAGAGCTGCAGTGTTGGAGATGCTCTGACCCAGTCATCCAGCCATCACAGTGGTCATAAAGTTGTTGGATAAATGATTGAAATGTTTATCAAGATTCACATCAATCAATTCTAACTACTCCACAATCAGCAGATCCTTTCATCAGCAGTTAGACATGACATTGGTGTCCCTACTGTAATGAGATTTCCTCTTTAACACGCAAACACACTCGCACGCTCACACGTTGCTACAGCTTGCTACCATCTGTTCCATAGGAGAGTTAAATAGTACAGTGGTTTAACCAGGCATTAGTACCACGCACCCACAGTCACATCCACAGGGGGGCAGATAAAGCAGTTCTCCAGGGTCTGTAGTCTGAAATCAGTGCCTTCCCTCCACTCTGGCTTTCACAGCAGTAAACACTGGGGATGTAAACACAATACTGACAAGTGTGTCAGTAACAAAGAGAGAGAAATACAAAAGCACCTGCGAGCCGTGTCAACATTTTGAGCACTACGACACATTTGGTAATGACAGTTGCAAACACAGTTGTTCCAACAGAGCAAGTACATCCAAAACCTGATCAGAGACATCGAGAGCAGCGAGGCCAGGTGGACTAAGCCCTGTTGGCTTCATTCAGCAGTCTGAAGAAACATGATGGATCATTCTGCTAAATATCATGTGACCAATTACGTGAAGGTTTAAAGTGTCCTCTTGTTTTTTATTTGTCGTTTGTGCTTGAGGGTCTTGCAAGGCAAGTATGAAATATATGTCTGAGGTCAAATCCTGGGGATTTCTCACGGGTCAGCAGGAATACAGAAAGGATTCCTGTTTAGTTTAATCAATTGCTGATCAAATCCAAACCACTCTTGTTGCTGTTTCTACAGTGGACTTAGAACATGTTCTGCTGGACACACATGCATAAAGATGGCATTTACTTGTATCAAGAAGAAATACGTGGTAAGAAACAACTGATGGAGACAGAATCAAAAGGGATTCATTTATCACTTCTCTGCCATCTCCTAGGCAAAATAAATCACCGCTGAAGGGGACAGGCTGAGGACTTTCCAACAACCTTGAAATGCATTTACGGGTACAGCCTTTTAGGGAGATGTCAGGTTTCTACCAGGGCTGCAACTAATGACAGTCCTTATCTTTCACTACTTTCTATCAAATGGATTCACTGTTTACTCTGAACAATGTATATAACATTAGTGATTAATGACCTGCAGTACAGGTATTACAATTCATATTGCTGGCAAATGTGTAATAGATGAACTGATTCATTGTTTCTGCTGACACTCACAGTAACATCTGTTAAGGTCTCTCCCTGTTAACTCGCTGTATTGAAACCATCTTGATTAAAGTGACTGTGTTGATAAGATGCTCAGCAGCTTGACTGATAACAGCAGCTTTGAAACAGCAGTGCTGTAGCTGTGTGCCTCTGTATGCAGACAGGCTTCCTCTGCTGGCACTCTCCTCCTCCTCCTACACTGCTGCACACAAGTCTTCACTTCCTCCCTTGTTCCCCTCTCCTCCTTCCTCTCTATTCCATGCCCTCCATTCCATTCCTGTGTGCTTTCTAACATTCACTGCAACTTCAGTAACCAATAAAGACACACGTGTAAATATGTCTAGAATACAGCATATAGTATGTGACATGTAGGAGCTGCAGTGCTGCCTGCATTTGTAGGCTTGTTAAATCTAATCATGTGTTGTGTTTAAATTTAGCTCCAGCTTAATTACCCTACACATAAGACTCAAACCTCAGTGCTATTCTGGCAACCAGAAATATAAGAATGGTCTTGCTATTACAAGGTTTGTTTATTGCTGTCTCTGTGAAGCCAAAACCAAAGTAATGTCCACATTTCAACAAGGGACAAAGCAAACTGTTGAAGCTTCAGATTTGTTTGAGTTAGTTATGTAAAAAGCTTTATGTTCATTTTTCAACGGATATCCATCTGTCTGAATGTGGCTACAGCTTTAAAAGAGACAGCTGGGTACAGAGGAATCACAGAGTGAGAGCAGGAGAAACAGAGAGGAGCCGTGACTCAACCTAAAAATATTTGTCCCAAGCATCAACAAAGTTGGTGTGTGTGTCACATTGATTCAGCAGGACACATATTCTGCCGTGTCAGGGAAAAGGCTCATGTCTGTGCAGTAAATTATTGTAAAGTAATTCCTAAACGGTTAATATGATATTTTTGTTAAACCCCTTGAATTAAAGCTGAAGGTCTACTCTTCAGTCACATCTTGATTGTTTCGATTCAGATCCATTGTGATTGTGTACAGAGGAAACATTACAAAATTGTATCACTGTCCAAATACTTATGGACCTGACTGTGCGTCAAATGGAGAGTGGACAGCGGGAGAAAAAGATTCAGATCTTCAACGTCGCATACTAATCTGTACGTAAAGAAGTCACATTCAGCATCCTGGGCATCAGCCAAAACAGTGACATAACGTACAGCAGACCGAAGGTGACTGACCGGCATCACGTTGATAGATGAGATAAGTGAAGTTACAGTTATTATAGTTTGACTAACGTTATTTTTAGTTTGAATGTCATTGTCAGCTTGCTAGCTTGCGCAATACAGGCTAGTGACTTTGTAACGAGACAACTCTGGGAGCTGTTTTCAACTAATCCATTGTTGTTGCATGGTACATTGACTGGCCACTTTATCAATCTCTGTTTGTCTAGCGTTTACCAAGTGGCTCAGCAATGCCACTTGCACAGCACCAACACTTCACATCTGAGGCCCATACACTGATTTTCCAGGATGATCACAGGAAGAGAGTGAAAAGAAATTGGCAGTCAAGGTTAAGCACCGACATGCTCAATAAACTTTTACTCATTTGTATACAGGGGACTGACACTGGTGACTAAAATGCTGCAGGTGCACTAGAGAGATGGTGGGTAAGAAAGGAGAGCCAGGAGGAGGCCTGAATGAGTTGAAAAGGCAGGCTTATATGTGCAAGTATGCATTATAACTATTCTACTGCTTATAGTGATGTTTTTATTGCAGACATGACTGATCAAGCACAATGCTGGGGGTTAAAAAAGATTATATATGTACCATATGTTTACTAAGAACTTAAGTGTTCGCTTTAAATAAATTATTCTAACAATACTCAGTCTAATTATACTCAGTCTGTTAATATCTTTTCATGTATTAAAGTGTCGCAGTTAAGCGGCTGTGTCAAGTTAAATTGCCTTTTCTGTGTTGTTTTGCATACATTTATGTTTGGGCCACCAAACATGTACTTCGGCCACAAAATGTATGGGCTTGGTGGCCAGTGCTTAAGAATATTAGCGTCTATCCCTGATAGAGTCTACCACAAGCCTGGGAGCCCCAGGCAACGTCCGAGCCGCTGTGACTCTTGTATTATCATCACTATTAGATAGATTAGAGGTAGGCAGGTAGCACTACGGACCATGACTAAGGGCCCACACTGGTGCCTTTACTGGGAATAGACCCAACGACCAGCGTCACACAGACGTGTACTATATGTGTATAGATAGCCCTGTCTGGGATTCAAACTCCTGGTATCCTGCACCAGAGTCAGAGTGTTACTTACTGCGCTGGCAGATAAAGCAGTCACTCGAGACTGTAAGGCCAGACAGACCAATCTGTGCACCGCCTGGATTGACTACAAGAAAGCCTTCGACGCGATGCCTCACACCTGGATCCTGGAATGCTTGAACTGTACAACATCAACAGGACTCTACAGGACCTTCATCAAGAACTCAATGGGGCTGTGGAAAACAAACCTGGAGGCCAACTTCAAACCAATTGCAGAAGTCACCATCAAGTGCGACACATGCCAAGGAGATGCTCTGTCCCCACTGCTGAACCCTCCCAGCCACATCATCACCAAAACTGGCTACGGAATGAAGTAACCATCAGCCACCTCCTCCTCTACGTGGATGAAATCAAGCTGTATGCCATGATTGAGCAAGACATCGACTCACTGATCCACACCACCAGGATCTACAGCAACTATGTCAATCAGAGTGCATCAATGAGCTTTGGCTACCCTTGACCCTGTCGCTGGTTCAGCGGTTCTCCTTCCTTGGGCTAATTTTTGTACGTACTGACCATTGCAGACCAGGAACACCTCACAAGAGCTGCAGTGTTGCCACAAAAAAAAGTCACCACCTGGATTTAACTAAGCAAATAGGTAAGAAAACCAATAATCAGTGAGGCTAATTGGAAAAAAAGGCTTTAATTTGCTAGGGAGCATAAAGATTGGACTCTGGAGCAATGGAAGAAGGTCCAGGAGAGGACGTGGGGTCCTCAGGCCTCCCTCATGAAGTCTGTTTCTGATAGTTTGGTCAGAGACACCACACCAGTGGCCTGCTGGAGGTCATGTTGTAGGGCTCTGGCAGTGCTCATCCTGGTCCTCCCTGCACAAAGGAGCAGATACCGGTCCTGCTGCTGGGTTTAGGACCTTCTACGGCCCTGTCCAGCTCTCCTAGAGTAACTGCCTGTCTCCTGGAATCTCCTCCATGCTCTTGAGACTGTGCTGGGAGACACAGCAAACCCTCTGGCAGCAGGTATTGATGTTCCATCCTGGAGGAGTTGCACTGCCTGTGCAGCCTCTGTAGGGTCCAGGTGTCGCCTCATGCTACCAGTAGTAACACTGACCCGAGTCACATGCAAAACTAGGAAAAACAGTCAGAAAAGATGAGGAGGGGAAAAAATGTCAGTGGCCTCCACCTGTAAAACCATTCCTGTTTTGGGGGTCGTCTCATTGTTGCCCTCTAGTGCACCTGCTGTTAATTTGATTAACACCAAAGCAGCTGAAACTTATTAACAACCCCCTCTGCTACTTAACTGACCAGATCAATATCCCAGACGTTTAATTGACTTGATGCTGTACCCTGCTTAAAAAGTGTTCCTTTAATTTATTTTTGCGCAGTGTATATATATGTATATATATGTGTGTGTATATATGTATATATATATTTGGATAAAGTTGAGTTGTTAGTGTTACAATTATTTGTTGAAGGCTGGTTAAGTTGAAAATTCTGATTGATTCTTTTCCTCCAGTGGCCCTCCGAGCCAACAGAAGGAACCGGCACGACTCAACGGCCAGGAGGTTCGCTTCTTCACCCCAGTTAGACGCTCTGTGCGAATCGAGAGAGCCTCACTCCGATACCCTGCGTCCCTTCAAGACCACGATCTCTGCGTAGCCTCCTACAATGACCTGATCTCCGAGGAGGATAACGACAGAGGTGAAGAGCAGGAGGGTGGGGAAACCAGCCCGTCTGCTAACAAGACGCCAATGTACGTCTACAGGCAGAACGAAGCACTTAAAGGCAAGGTTTTCGTCAAGCTAGTCTGCGATGAAGGCGTTTAGCCTTAGGTGCTAACTCCACCAGTTTGTAGTTGAGACAAAATTCCGATGTTTCGGCATTTGTCACTGTTCACATGGCAGGGAGAAAAAAGCTAAATGTTATGTGCGTTCTTTAGTGTAAAGATGGAACCTGATATTATAGCTAAGGAGCTGTTTTTATTCGGTTTATCCTTTTTTTCCGTATTATTTTATAACTATAAATGATGTGATTTACATAGTTATGTCTGCTTTTTGAAACCCGTGTGTATATATACTGTTTATACCATGCGCTTTTTCAGTCCTTATCTGAGATGTGGATCAAAAAAGTACACCCCTGCATGCTACCAGAAAAACTGGAGCCAGAATCAAAGATCCTTTGTTTGTTTTTCTGCTTTGTTTGAGCTGGAAGTAACTTATTCGGTGTCGTGCATGACTTATCAGCAAACTGGAATTTTACAACCGTTACGCTACAGAAAATGCAGGGCTCATTTCGTAAGCATCTACCCGAAACCTAGTATATGACACAAGACAAACTTTGCCACAAGGATTTCACCGCGCCTTTTTAAATGGTGTGCAGTGAACTGCAACTGATAACGCCTATTAATTTGAGCAGAAAATGAAAACACTTTTACCAATACGAATGTGAACCATGATGTCTTGCATCACACAGACATGACTAAACGACACTGTATAATACGTATAACCATCTGACGACTCCATTTAATACTAAAAGCAGCGTTTGCCAACACACAGTAACACTTTATACACAATACAAACATTTTATGCAGGTTTGTTTTCAGGCTTGTCATTATGACAAAGTGCGTGTCTCTTGTGTGTGATGTTTTTTTCCCCCTCAGTATAACAAATTAACTTGTCACACTTTTTGACAGTACAATTACAACCTGTCAATTTTTATGGCGAGAGTATATGAAGTTTTATCTCTTGCCTGGGTTGAGACACCAATATTCTTCTGTTACAGAGTACAGTAGATGATATTGTCTTAAGAACATGCACACAAGGAAGACTTTTGAGATACTTGCAGGTGCAAAGAATTGGTCTGACCTCTTAGATGTAGCATCATTTATCAGTTGGAGGAGCATGGAAAGCTGCCAAACACCATCAGTAGTGTTAATCTACACTGAGGATCGTTTTCCTTGACTCGGCTATCGGTATTAGGCTGCATTCGGACCAAATCGGGCGTTTTGGCGGTGCGGGAGTGTCGCTAGACGGCCATGCTGATTGCAGCACAAGTAGAAATACTAGCCTGCAATCCCAACTTGAAGAGTGATCCAACGCCAAGTGACTGCACGGCAATTAACGTCTTTGTACTCCGTCATGGCAGGGTTGAACGGCTGATGTACAGCCATCTGCGGTCTTTTGCAGCGGGTATGTTGTAAGTTTAGTTGTAGCGTAGTTTGAGTGTAGGGGAGGAATTACTTTAGTAATAGGTCTCCCATACAAGTTGGTTACAATGTGGCGTTGGGACACAACTCAAACGTCCCCTGAAAAAGCAGGAAGTCATTCTGTTGCCTAACTGTTTGCAGCAGTTACTAAAATGCGAGGGAGTAATGTTAGAAGAGCCGAAGGAAGGTTTTCATCTTTGATTATTAGGAGAGTACAATGCCCGTGGCAGACTACATGCCTTTGACAACCCTCTCCCCCAGAAAATGTAAAAAATGTAACAAGTCTTAAATATGACACTGATGTGCACATTTGTATTGAATAAAGAGGTTGTGTTACATTGACAAACGTGTCGTCGTTTGTTCGCTGGGCTACTGTTCATGTGGTAGCTCAGATCACCTTCCTCCGTATTATGAAACCATATACTTTTGTATATCCTCATGCATGCTGCTCCCGTATTTACCAAATGCTGCATGAGGTGAAACATCACTCTCTGCATCGTAGTTTAGATTAACTAACTTTAACTTCTTTACCAGAGGCTCACTGTTCATTTTTGCCCCAGGATTTTTGTTTAACCGGTTAATCCAGCAATCCTCTTGACTAAATCATAGAAATAATACATACTTTTGTTTGCCGTAGTAAGATGCTGTTTTATTTGAGGATCAATGCAGGTCTTTATCTCGTACTATACTTGAAAACTTACATTTGAAAACATTTAATGACGTCAGTCAGATGATCTGAAACCGCAAATGTCGTATTCATGTGGGAGTTTAAAAGGAATATTGGACATTGTTAGTCTTCACCGTCATCAGTAATGTGAATCCCCGGCTTGCATTACTGTTGTTAAAACAGACGCTTTCTGTATAATGCTATTTTCAACAGTTAGTCACAAGGCTTTAAATGTTTCCTATGAATGTGCTCATACACGCAATGTGCTCATACACGCGTTGTGCTTAAGAGTGTACGCTTTGTGTCAGCTGGCACGTCCTCTCAGACAAATCCGGACCTGCTTCACTTGCATTGCTGACCAAACCTCAACCCCTTTTAAAAATGTTTTTATTAAAGTGCTCAACATGACAAGATCTCGGAATTTACAAGCACTCTATTTGAATGGACCATTTTTCCTTCCAGTCCGCATGGTCCCAAGTGGGTGTTTAGTAAGATTTCCAGAATTATGTTGTTTGGGGGGGGGCAATATGTTGTCTTGACTTCTGATGTCTTTTTCTGTGGCGGATGACGACACAGGGGTCAAACATCACACACCGTCAGTCACAATCATACGCTATACTGATGTAGTTCCCATCTCTGTTCTGCTGCATGCGTACGTCTACTGATGCCTCTGGAGACATCTTCAGTGATGACATCACCGGGTGTTTCGGGCCTTTCAGCACGATACACCCTCCTCCAGGCGACCCAGCTGATCAGACCCCAGCTTGTGTCCAGATAGCTACCTACCTACTATGCATCCATCGCTCTCCTCTTTTGAACCACAGCCATCTTGAACCCCTCTCTGCTGCATCGGCGGTACTACGCGTGGCCCTCTTCTTCCTCTCTCCCTCGATGCCCAAATCTATGAAGGCTAAGGAACGGGCTGCAACCTCCCCTGGGAAACCGCTCGCTCTCCATCCAGCCTGCGGACAGCTGCTGACCAGTCCTGCATACTTGGTGAGCTTCCTTTCAAAAACCTCTTCCAATCGATCTTCCCACGGAACCGTTAGCTCCAGCAGCACAGCTGGTGGACTCGGACACGAGGTCTCTTAAGTATTGCATAAAAGAGTGCAAAATAGAATCATATTTCTTTACTTTTCCACATTGTTGAGAGAGCTTTTTTTCACAGCAATGAAACAGCAATTAATAAAGATCTGTTGGGATAGCCATGGCTCTATAACCCAAACTTAAAGCATATCCGAGAGTTTGGTTGGGAGAATGTGTTAATTATATTATTCTATTAGGCGCCATGCAACATGTTTTCACGTGCAAACCTGTTTAGTTCTTCAATGATTAACTGGGATAATTCTTTATGGATCCCACTTTGTGCTGTATTTATTTATATATATGTAATAACAGATATCCTATATATAATATCCTTATATAGGATGTAAAAAATACAGCATATATATTTGTCCAATTTGATGAATTTCAGTCAATTTCATGTCCTTCCGCTCTGGTTAACTCTGCATATTTGCATCCACTTCCAGAACTGTTCACACAGCAGACTGAGCATCTGTCCACTTTCCCTGTTGGCCACTAGAGGGAGGGTTTCTCAAAGGTCTTGGGAGGTTGCAATACAGTTTACTAGTGTTTTGGATCATTTAGACATCCCATTTGTTGTTTTGAAGTGAGTCACTCTCTTACAGCAGGAGCGCTGCTGAATCAGGAGTCACCGCCACTGATCCAGGATAGGTAAGGTGATGCCAGATAACAACTGCTAAACACCACAGTTGTGTTCCTTTTTGTTGTCGTGTATCTTTCAATTTTTTGAATACACGTTCAAAGTTAGATGTTAAAAAAACATAAACTACTCATTGCGTCTGAACATTTTCACCTTGTTTCCAAACTCTGACAGCATTTCTTCCAATATTATTAATCAACAGCTGAGCACAATAAATAAGTAATAAACCTATAGACCCCCAGGGACCTTGAAAGCCCCAGTGTGGCAATTTGTTTGTGATGATTTGATTACTTCATAATCATGTATATCATATTTGGCAATATCCATCGCTGTTGTCAAGCGGGCCGTGTGTGAAAATCTATTTTAAAGACCTTTTCTCTTATTTGACTTGGTGAATATCCATATCTGCTCACAGCAACTAAAGCGAGTAAAATGTTTGTATTTATTTCTAAATGTTTATGCACTCGGAGCACAGATTCAAAGTTAGGAGATATAGTCTTGGGCCAATATTGAAAAAGTGACTTGAGGCATGAGACACGTGTTTACTTTATTAACTTCTAACCAAAACACTGTTTCACTTACCAACGGCTAAATAAACATTATGCTTTTCCCTTTTTATGAGTCTGGTGTGGGACAGCCATAGCTTCCTCTCATGTAAACCTTAAGCCAAATAGCTTTCAGTCTGATTTCAGTTATTTTTGTTGGGTGAAGTTGAGCTGTCTCAGGTTGTGTGATAAATACATAGATGGATGGATGGATGATAGATGATTATTGATCCCGTGAAGGAAATTGTTTTGTTACAGCAGCAGCACAATCAGCAATACAATGAGGATAACCATAAATTAAGAGCACACGTGCAGATTTGCCCAATATCAGTAAAAAGGGAATTAAAGAAATATCAAATAAAGAGCAGAATTTCACATGTGCAGAACAAGTCTCTGAATATAATGAGAGGAAATTCAAGTAAAAGAAAAGGCAAAAAATGCCAGTGGATATTTTATACAATACAGGTCTGATAAAAACAGTATGTACAGGTCACACAGAGGTGCGCTGTTTTACAGAGTTATGTTGGGAGGTAGGAATGATGCACCCCTCCTTAGATGTTCTATTTCTCTTATCTAATTCATATTCGTTCTTTGTAAGCATGTGTGAAGTCTTAAACACAAATGCACCATTCGAGGTTGACCAGCTGCAGCCTCGTTCTGCTTGCACAGTGACAACCGAGTTACTGACTCAAATTCCGGTCTATTGTTCCTCTCGCCTCTGCGGGTCTATGAAGTGGATTCGTGCAGCGTGGGATGGACGTGAACCTTTCAATTACGTGATGAGTCTTTGCCTCCTGGATGCAATCGTTCCCTCAAGAGGTTACGTCATACAGATGTTGCATAGATTATTTTGCCTTTTTTTGGGCACGTTTCCTGCTCTAATTGCCCTTTTCTTGTTTCTTTTACTTTTATTTCCGCTTATTACTATTATTTTAGGGACTTTAATTTATGGTTACTCGTGTTGTTTTGCTGATTGTGCCGCTGTAACAAAACAATTTCCCTCATGGCATCAATAAAGTGCATCCATCCATCCATCCATCCATCCATCTGGCTAAACAAGCAAACAGACAGAACAGACATGTCATTTCCAGGAGACAAAGAATAATGTGCCCTTGTGCACTGATCTGAATTGGTGCTAAAAAGCCTGATACACAGTGCAAAGACAGTTTGTCTTTTTCTCTTCTGTGTCAGTCAAACCACTCTTTATATGTGCATCTTATACATGGATATAATCCTAATTCAGGCTGCAGTAATGAAGATAAAGGCGAGAAAAGAACGCCGCGACTCTGATTTGTTTTAATGCGTCTCTGCAGCGTCGAAGGGGGAAGGAAATTCAGCAAATGTGAGCGACTTAGATGAGACCGAGCAGACGTGGCTTTTTGCGAGCAGGGCGTCGTTCCGAGAATTATGACTTTTCGGTCCATCCCATCGCCGCGTCCCGCTGGCACGGGTTCAAACTACGTCTCCGGCGCCTGCGTCAGTGAGCAAGTCCATCACATTTAAATAGCTCGCCCGGCGCCTGCAGCCCGCAGAGCGAACTGCGCCGCCGCCGCTGCATCATCACACCCCGCAGACCCGCAGGACTTCGCCGCCGACGGTAAGTGGCCGCTGCATCCTTTTCCAACCTGCAGGTTCTCCTCCTCCGCAGGTTGCTGCACAGGCGGGCGCCGTCGCTCGTCGGCCGCACATCTGGCCACACGACGTGTGGGTTAGTAGTAGTAGTACTACTAGTAGTAGTTAGTAAGCGCCGGACCCGCCGCGTTCGGCTCCGGAGGCTCTTATCGGCGACTCGTATCAGGTCAGGTGGCGAAGTATAAAGTCCGATACGGAGGCAGCGGGTGGATGGAGGGGGTCAGGCAAAGGCAGGACTTTGACCCAGGACTCTGGGGCTCCTGGCACGCGGACTTGTTTAAAGCTTTAAGCTACACAACGTTGTGCACGTGACGTACTTCATGCAACATACTCATTTGAGCCCAACCGAGCAGCTTCTGTTGCCCAAACCCATGAGCCACATCTGTGCTGCTGCTGACACCTGCAGTGTGACAGTGTCACGTTGAGCCCTGGGTAATTGCAATGGGCCCTTCGGGCCTTTTAACGAAACAAACAATGATATAATTGAACAAAACCAAAAGTAACAACAATAATAATAATTATAATGGAGAAAGTCATTAGCTGCAGCCCTACGTGACACAGTTCAAATTTAGCTCCACCTCAGACTCAAACATTAATGCAGGAGCAGTAATCTGTCTGAAAACTGAGGTTTTTAGTCGCACTTTCCAAAGCTCAGAGAGAGAAACTGGTCGCAAAATTCAGTTCGGCAAGCAAGAAACCTCCCTGTGGTCTTGGACTCGGAGCTGAACTTTAAGGCTCATGTGGGGTTTGTTGCCAAATCTGCTTTTTATCACCGTAAATAATCTCTCTCCCCGAGTGACACAGAGTGACTAATGCACGCTTATCTATGGAGCAGGCCGGAGTACTGCAACGCTCTCCTATCTGGTCGGGGGGGGGGGGGCGCGCCCCCCCCCCCCCCCCGCGCGCCCCCGGCGGGGTGGGGGGGGCGGGGCGAGCCCGC
>JAVQJF010015482.1:0-19727 GCA_036023855.1 Gadopsis marmoratus | reverse complement strand
AACACACCCATCAGACAGACAGCAGAAACCTTAGCAGTGGACAAAGCAACTATTTGGGACATTCTTAAAAAAGAATGCACTGGTGAGCTCAGCAAAACCCAAAAGGCCTGGAAGACAACGGAAGTGGATGGTCTCAGGGAAAAACCCCTTCAAAACATCTAGCAAAGTCAAGGAGACAGATGAAACAAATATTAACTTTCTTGGTTTCCTACTATATAGGACTAAACCATCTGCTCAGATTCTGCACAGCTGATAGCTTCACCGCACAGATGGATAATGACCCAAAACACACTGCGAAAGCAGCCCAAGAGCTTCTCAAGGCAAAGAAATGGAATCTTCTTCAATGACCGAGTCAGTCACCTGACCTCAGCCAACGTGAGCAGCTTTTCACATCCTGAAGACAAAACTGAGGGCAGAAAGACCCATAAACCAGCAGCAACTGAAGGATCTGCAGTAAAAACTGGCAAAGCATCTCAAAGGAGGAAACTCAGCATTTAAGGGTTTATCTGAATTCTCTTGAGTTCTTATCAGGTTTAGTCCTGAAAACAGATAAAATAATTATTGTATGGGATTTTAATATTCATGTGGAAGTTGATAATGACAGATTTAGTTCTGCATTTCTCTCATTATTAGATTTGATTGTCTTCTGTCAGAGTGAACATGAACCCACTCACTGCTGTAACCACACCCTCCACCTTTGAAATTGAACATCTAATAGTCTTTCCACGGAATCCGTTTTTATCTGACCATTATTTAATAACTTTTGAATTCCTATTACTGGACTACATGCTGTTCGGCAAACATTCCTCCACTAGATGTCTATCTGAAAGTGATGTAGCTAAATTCAAGGAAGTGATTCCACCTGCATTTAATTCAGTGCCATATCTCAATATAACAGAGGACTCCTGTAACTTTAGTGCCTCCAAAACTGATCATCGTGTTGCTTGTGCTGCAGGGTCCCTGCGAATGACACTCGACTCTATTGCCCCTTTAAAAGTTATGCTTAGCTAGTTATGCTCTTCTCTCCTCCTCTAGCTCTGTGTGCACTCGTATGCCGTTAATGCTTGTTACTAACTCAACTCGGGGGTTGGTGGTCTGATTCCAGCTCCTCCTGTCCACATGTCGAAGTATCCCTAGGCAAGACACTGAACCCTAAGTTGCCCTTGGTTTCTGCCCAAGGAGACACTGTCAAAAGGCAGGTTGATTTCCACGAGCAGAATTAAACTTGGAGAGCAGAGTAGACCAGCGAGAGCTGTATGCCATGCAGCAGCTCGGTTGCTGCTTAGTTCTACACACACACACACACACAGGTGCAGTTCTCCACCTCTCTCTTATGGAGCTATATTCTACCTTATATCAAGAGCATGCTCTTTCGGTTTGAGACCATCCTTTATCAAAAAAACAGACTTGAGGTCCTTGACTTTAGCAGACCATGTTGTCCAGCTATCCACTAAACTCCCTCTCTTGAGTCATGAAGGTGGTGTTTTCCTCCCACCGGCTCCCGTCGGCGTGCTATACGGCCAATATTACATGTGGCTATGATTGTAAAATAAACAGTACGGGCGCTGGTATGCGGTATATATTATTAAGAATTATAGTAAATGAAAGTACAGTCGCTGGTGTATATATTTACTGTACATATAATAAAGTTGTGGAGAGCGAGAGTGGATGAACCTAGTTAAAGAGTAACCGCCCGTGCGGGACGCTGTAAGGAGTAAAGCGAACAATCATTTCATTGGTTGACACTGCAGCTGGCATTCTATTGGTTGAGGAATTTTGATACGGTTGTTGCATAAAAAAAACAAAAGCAGAAATTCCAGAAGTGCACAGAAGAACCTGTGCAAGCAACAACACATCCAAGTTCAAGCAGCTGCTATTTGTGTGTGAGTGCAGGGCTTTGAGAGAGTATTACAAAATCTGAACATGAAATCAATAAAATATTATCTCAAACTGAAAGAGCATGCTCTTGATTTAAGTTGCAAGTTTTGGCAGAAATCTGGCAGCATAGAACAGACCACCAAGCAAAGCTTGAATAATGGTCATAAAGCCCAACCTGAGGTAGAAGACTGCTTTAGTTGTACGCTCCTGGTAGACAAACATGTTCTTCCTGTTGACCACACAGAAAGAGTTCAGCACAGAGCGCAGGGCCTGGATCGCTGCGACAGGGACACAGAACACACACAGGTTTAGCATATTGGCAAAATGAATCTATTTCTTTTAACAAAAGGATTATCACTTTATTAAAAAGACAATACATTGAGAAGTTCTGGCACATAGCCTCTGGAAAAGCTTTGTACACACTAATCTGCACAGTGCAACCATACTCCTAACTGCTGTCCACTAACCAGCCCCACTGCACGAGTTGGGGCCTCGGTGTCTTGCACAAGGGCACGTCTTCAGTGGCTGCTGAGGGAGTAGGTTGACTTGTGTCATTCACTTCCCTGCCCAAGTCCCTCTCGTTGGGCCAGGCATCAGTCAGTCACAAACTCACTTGCTCAACTGAAAGGCCAGTAACGCAGATGTACTATTTTTTTAGCAACATGGTATTTTACAGGTCGTGTAGGGTCCTAATAAATTCCTAGAAAAGATGTGCTGTAATTTCTTAGGAAGGGTCAGAAAGAAGACTATGACTCCAATTAATGGAACCGTGTGACACTTCTAGTTATTAAATATATAATAATTTATCACATAACCTCAAAAGTCTTAGTTGCTCCATATCAGGTCAGCTGAACATGTCACGTTTTGAAAAATGTCTACAGGTAAGCAAACTATTTAACATGTCATCAAGGAGAATAAAGTTTCATGTCATAAATTAATATTTACTCTGGTTTAAATTAATCTCTGTCATTTGGGTTCATTTCCCCCTTTTTAATTTACATCTGACAGGTTAGATGAGATAACTGGCTTTTTTGCATATCAATGTAACTGATTAAATGTGCCACAGTGCTGTAAATAATATCCATGGTTCCACGGTTTCCACGTGACAAGAGAGGTGGCCGTAATGTCATGGACACTGTTGGTGACGTTGGTTGGTTTCTTTCTCTCTTTTTACATGTTATTTTTAAAATGTATTCATTTAGAATTGTCAAAACAGGGAAATAGAAACATTTGGAGTATTTGTTATTGTTTCTGTAAATTGAAGAAGAGGGAGAGCAGATTCCTCACAGAAATGCTGAGCTAGACTCCACACACATTTAATAAAGTAAATAATATATTCAAAACAGAAAAATGACAAAGTAAAAAAATGATGGATCCAACATCAGCATCTTGCACTGATTTGACGAGACATTGTCAGCGTCAACCCACATATAGGAACATGGTTTTTATTCCGATCACTCACCCCTGGAAACCCCCATGTTGGGGCCCATCTTCAGGCGTGGATGAATGTGGATGACTGTGCTCCACGCCACGTCACAGGCAAAATGTCCAGGGATGAACTGCATGGTGGCTGCCAGGTAGTCTCTGGCCTGGTAGCTCTCATCTGTGCTGTAATCTGCGTCGTCAGGGTAAAAACACAAGGGTGAGGTCACGTAAAACATTTACAGACTTCAAAGAGACGGACATTGAAGTGAAGAAAGGGAAGGCTCTGTTCACCTCCACAACGTTGTACAGGAACGCACAAAGAAATCCGAAAACCTGAAGCTGCATCTTCTTCTGACTTACCGTCGGAGGGGTTGAGCCTCTGCCTGTAGAGGGACTCGTTCTTCCAGATGTCTTCTTCACTCTCGGCTACCAGCAGAGAGTTACATACATGGCTGTCGTGTAGGTCCTGCAGCAGCATGCGCTATACATAAACACACACACAGCAGATATACAGCAGACGCTGAGCAGCAAGCAAAGGACGCATTTCATGCAACTGAGCATTTTCTGCATAGGACTGTGTTGATGAATGTGTGTGTTAACTGTTATAAAGATGCATTTACACCAAATCGTGTTTGGCACAATACGTTTGAACTCTCTGTGATGGAACGTGAAAATGCAAGTTTCAATCCTCTAAAGTGAGATTTGACAGTTTAGTAGGAAGGGACATCCATTCTGTCTATAGGACAGGACTTTGCAAAGGTTTATGGGTAACAGACAGTGCTGAAAACCTGATCCACAAAGGGACATGAGTCTGGACTGATGTTCATTCCTTTGTTCATTTAAATGTGTATTATGGTTTTTTATCCCTATGCTCCTTTTCGTATTGTCACCAGATGCCAGTGTTGCATTATTTGTATGATTTTCTAAAATATTAGTAAAGTTTTTGAAAACAAAAAACAATGTGTATGAGTGCTGCAGTAGCTACCTGATTGACTATTCTGCAGATATCACCTATCTTCCTGACCACCATTTGATGCAATTGCAAGTATTCAGGCAGCTCCTGATCTTCCTCCTTCTCCAACTCCTCAGCACTGACCTCTTTTCCTTCTGTGAAGCACCTGGAATAATATGACAGAGCCTAAGAAATGTATGGGATCCAGTCACCTGCCGAGGTGGAGCATCCGAGAATCCATCCCAGGAATTGTATTACCCTCTTTAAAATAGATTTAATAAAGCTTCCTACATACACTCAACAATGAGAAGACAGTTTCTTTTGAGATTGAATGACAAATCTGAAATTTAATCTGAAATAAATGATGAGGTCTCAGTTTATCCTAGTAGCTGAATACAGGATGAATTTCCAGGAAGCTTGTTAAAATTATTTTACTCGTAAGCCTAAAATAATTAGCAAAATACGGTCATTGAATTCTGGAACAATTAGAGATGTCCCTAAATGTTAAATAAATATAGCAGGAATCAACTGTGGTGTCATTTCTGAGGTTCGTCTGACCTGGAATGGGAGTAGACCTTCACTCTGTCCTGGTGGATCTTAACAATGAGCCAGAAGTCAGGCATCAGCGGCGACTGACGCTCCTGTTCATCCAGGGTGGGGCTCTCACACTCTGAGTCGCTGCTGCCACCATCATAACCTTCAAACACACAGAGGCCAAACAACAAAAAGGCTAAAAAAGGAAAAAGCATTACAATGTCAGCATCTGCCACATTATCTTCATGATTGAAGCCAGGTACAGTCTGTAAAGCTTGGTAACAGATGCTAAATGGCAACCGCTCCTCATCTCTGCAGCCTGATTTACCAACGAGTGTAACGTCTGGAACATCAAACAGGTTCACTGCTAAGGTTGCACATGTTTTTGTGAATAATGTGCTAATCATGACTAAGTAAAACTGAAATTTGGAGTGCTAATACTGAAGCACTCAAAATGTCATTTTATGCAGGTGATACTGTTTTGTATTGTAAAGTCTGAGCTGTGGATCTATGAAGATTGCTGGCTCGTATTGTTCTTCATCATAAATATACACAATGGACCATTTCACATAGAAATGATCTGAAAATTCCTGCCTCTATGTTGACGTCAGTTTTGGATGATAATGGTGGCCTTTACAAGCAGCTTAGAAGCACATTTAAACCACTAGATGACATGAATCATTTAGTCTCCAGCAGATCCAGCACTTACCCTGCATGTCCGAGTCCAGACTGCCCTGGCTGGAGACGACACTCTGGACTCGGCTGGGCCTGAGCTTGCCGCTGCCTGAGGATAGACAATGTGACATTTCTGTCAGTCAGCAAGGTCACAGTCCAAAATCAAAGAGTTAAGACAGAGATGAGCTTTGCCAGACCACACACCCCCACTCTTAGTAAACACTGAATTAAGATTCTAGCTAATTAAATAGACAGGTTTTGGTGTGGAGGGAGATTTGGGGCCCATTTATAACTAAGCCTAATTAGAATTATATTTCCCTTGTATTTAACTTGTTACGATGGCAGTGCATTGTTCTTTAGCTAAATTCTTAAGTTAAATGTAAAGTATATATTCTTCTAACAGTAAACTGGATTCCCTTGATGTCTTGTGTTAGAGGTGAAATCCCCTCAACTAAAATCAAAGTGGCATTAAGCGCTCCATAAAAAACAGATGTCACACACTTTGTCCTTCCTGTGCTGTGATAAGGTAAATACTTCTACAGTACACAATCAAAAACCAAATAGTATTCAGCCTTGGTTTCTGACTCTGTTAACACCATCTATGAATCACTTATTTCTTTGTGAGCGTTTCGTTTGATCAAAATGACATTTACCAGGTGGAGAACGTAGCACAGCGATGCACCTGTGGATGTAAATATTGATTTCAGGCAATATCACCTGGAATCATTAGCGCAATTAATTGTCACATCTGCCTCTGCAATACCTTTTTAGATTCAGCACAAGATACTCTGTTCTCACAGCTCTTATTCTGTCTTTGTACTTAATAAATAGAAACTTAAGAATTATGACTGAGGAACATTTATTTAACACAGGTTAGGAAAACCTTGACACACACCTGATACCTGTAGTGTTAAGATCATACTTGCAACGCCTAATAATTACTGTTAATAATAATCCACTGGCAGGCTTATAGCAACTATGATGATACATGCAATTAAATACATCTGCAGTACATTACAGATACGTGTCTGTGATGCAGCGTGTGTGTTAGACTCACTGTGAGAGGCTGACTGCATGGACTCAGCCAGGCTGACACCGGATGGTGTCTTTGGGGGTGAGGTGGCCTCTATGCAGCGTTCAGTCTGGAGCCGGGGGGTACTGGGATGACCTCTGTCCCCCGCAAAGCTGACTGAGCTTGGAGAAACAGGGTCATGTGCTTCAGGCTTCAGGGCTCGGATTGGCTCACTGGCTTCTGCAGTTGTGTGACTGGGAGCGTCGGCATCAACACTGATGGACCTCTTGTCTTCACTCTGCAGTCAAGTAAAAACAAGCGTCATTTCCATACAAACATGCCTCATCTACTATAAAGCATTCAGTAAAGGACTTGGCATACTGCTTGGTGAGTTTTAAAATGACATCCAGAAAGATGCAAGGGCTGAGGTTGAGAACTGTCAGTCTTTCATCTTGGAACTACACTGATGAACGATGAGTGTGTCAGGAGATGTCAGTTTGATAGATCCATCACATTGTATGTTCTATACGTGGCACTATTACAGGAGCCCGTTTCCAGAAAAGCAATTTGCAAGCACTGCTCACACGCAGATCAGAAATGATGGCAGTGACTGTCACTTGCAAATGTATCTGTAATTTGGAAGTCCTATGGGGCTCTGGCCTGCTAATGCATGGGAAACCACTGTAGTAATGTTTTGTTCCGATTAGTGACACGAGTCACAATGAGGACAAAGGGAATTGATCTCTCATCCCAAAACGCTGCCTTAATGTAGCAAACTTGGTGAAACAGACCCGAGTGCAGCACTTTGCCATGTTGAGAATTAAAATAAACCACGAGGTTTCACATGTTGAAGTAGAGGAAAATGGCTCAGGAAGTCAAAAGCCCCTTCACTAAGCAGCTTCATGGCGCTCCATTCCTGTTGTTCATATGGCTCTACATCTGACCCAGGAAGTGTTACTTTACCATGAGTCCTCAGTGAAAACAAAACTAAACACCAAGAAGGATTATTCATCAACTGTTTTGTCATCGTTACTCGCATCTGACCTCGATGTCCGCCTCTGCTGCCTGAGCCTCTGCTTCCCCATCTAGCATCACCTCCTCCACCTGTGCTCCAGCACTTAAGGGGTTGGTGTGCTGTGGGGGGTCTGCGGTGCTCTCGGACAGCCTCTTGATAGCGTGGATCCTCTGAGGGTGTAGTCTGCTCAGGGACACGTAGTAGAAGCTGTCCTGTTCTCCATTCAATACGTAGCCAGAGAACAACATTCTGCGGAACTCCTGCGGGATCAGACAGTATCCCATCATACAGTCAGGTCCAGAAGTATTTGGACAGAGACAAAACCTTTGTCATTTTGTGTCTGTAAACCATCACAATGGATTTGAAACGAAGCAGTCAAGATGTGATTGAAGAGTAGACTTTCAGCTTGAATTCAAGGAGTTTTACAAAAATATTATAAAATTATTACAGCCATTTTTATATCAGACATCCTACTATGTGATACAACCATATGCTCTACTACAGTATTGTCTTGTCTTGGTACAGTAAGTCAAGTCATTTGTTTTTAAGTAGCAAAGGCTGATTAAAGGAAATAAGCCAAAAGACTCAAGATAAACACAATTTGTCCTGATAATAATAAATTAAGTATAACGCACTACCTCAGTATTAGAATATAGTACATTTTCCAATAAAAGCCGGCATGAAAAACATTGGTCCTCACAGAAAGCTGGGTAAAAGAAATACAAAGGGGGTGGAACTAGTTGTACTCTAATGGCTCACATGGTCAATTTAAATACAACAGTCTCTCTTAAATGCTGCACTTCCTGCAGATATTTAACAGTAAAAGCCAACCAGGAAAGTAGGGTTGTAATGGTAAGTCAACACGAGATGTTGGGTTCAGTATGTAACGTTTTGTTGGCTCATACTTAATGTGCAGGTTAATATATTTTGTAAAAATAATGGAGCATCACTGACATTTTGAAATTGGTTATTTCCCATATGTCAACATTTGAACACCATACATTTTCGCTGTAAGAATTATGGCCAATGAGTGATTAGTGATGATTAGAATTGATTAGTGAGTGAATACACTGTTTTTGTCAAAACGTGGCTTCGTCCTAAATGATCAAATATACCTATAAAGCTGAGAAAACTTTAAATAAATTCAAATACTATCATTTAAAGTAGGCCATAAATACATATGGAAGAGGTGGAGGGGGTGTATTCCTTAAAAGATATTTAACAGAAGCTCAGTATGACCAGGAAACCAAAACAGAAGTGTGTGTGTGTCCTTGCCTCTTTGAATTTTTCCAGAGATTGCTCAGGCCCAAAGACAAACTGCAGCGGGACGTCTTCGCAGTGACAGTGCGGTCGCCCGCTGGAGCGCACGACATGCTCCGCTACTTTGTGCAGCGTGGCCGAGCTGATGACCCGAGAGTGACGCAGAGCAGAAACAATCTCATCCTCTAGCAGCCAGCGAATCTGAAACACACAGGGAGCAGAGCCAAGAGAAGAAGTGTCCACCGACAGCAAAAATATGGACATCACAGTTTTCAGTGAAGAATAATCACACACCTTCTGTTACCATTTGTTGCACTGTATAGTTGTGTTGCTGCTACGATAGCTCACATTTAGAAGAATAAGACTCACCTCGTCCATTGTGGCCAGAATTGCTAACTTGTGAGGAACTGGCAGTTTGGATAAGGGATCACCACAGACCCTGATTGAGACAAATATAAGAAAAACAGAGACCTCTGTTGATTGGCAGAAACAGAGGAGGTCCAGCCCAATATTGTCCTGTAGAACAAGCACACAGGATGTTTTGAACAAACGCACCCATCAACCCCGGCTCCCCTCAGACTGTCCAACACCGCCATCAGCTCCTCGTCAGAGCGATAGGACGAGGGCTGTCCTGGTGAACGGTTCAGGGACACACTGCTCTCTGAGGTGTACCTGCACATAAAGACCATGGCTTCTTCATTCACACGGATTCTAAAAGTCACATTTACATTATATTATATCAGAAGACAGATTCAAGCAGAGCACAGCTTCACTTTTGGATAATTACCTTTTCCATGGTTTTACTGGTATGGTTTCATGCCAAGGCTGCAGTTAACAATTACCGTCATTATAAACGCAGTTTTTTCTTAAATCAATTAACAAATTTTGACAATGAAATAGGAAAAAAGTGAAAAAAGCACAGTGAAGTTCAAGATGACATCTTCAGACTGCTTGTTTTGTAGCTTTGCTCATGCTTTGACTCACCGGTCATGATGGAAATCAGCCATGACTTCAATCTCCACAGGTAGCGTCAGGACAAAAATATCTAAAGTGACTGAGAGCTCATTCAAATCCACAGACTGTAAGGCCTCAGCATTCTCCAGGCAGGAAATGATGTCGCCTGCAGTCACAAAAGTGAAATAAGCACCGCAGCAAAAGCCTACGTGGGAAACTTTTGCCAAAGAGGGAAAGTGGAAATGCAAAAGTTGAGAAAACAGCTGTTGTGATGAAAGTATGAAGGCTGTCACTTTTTATTCAAAATCTGAAATACTTTTTGAATATTGGATAAAATGATAGCCCTCTTTAATATGGAAGGAACCCAGAGATCTTCATTGTGCATCCCTATTGTGGGGAGGTGAAGAGACAGGCACGGTTGTACTCACCAAGGCAGGTAGGCAGGGTTTGGATGGGCATGGAGCCATGGCAGCTTTTCATATTGATGGAACAAGTGACATGAACAAACAACGGCGGCATGTCGAGCTGTGGCCCATCAGGCTCCAGCAGGGAGTCTCCCTCCAGGATGCTGAAGGAGTCCTGGTCCTGGTTGACAGTGTTCGAGTCCGACAGGGACTGGTCTTCACCCTCCCCATGGGACCTGGTGCCTGGATGCTCCTCATACTCTACCACCAAGTCTGTGTCGCTTTCCGTCATGATGCAAGAGCCTGACATGTTTTCTACACACAAAACAATAAACTGGTTATTATCGTATCACTAGATGTGTCTCTCAACCATGGGTCCTCACATAACCGGGGAGTATTTCACAAAGCAGTATTAAGTTGTCCAGATAACTTGACTTTGAACTCAACTCTTGTGTTTTCTTGAGATTCTCCTCATCGATCCTACTAACTGTGTAAATGTGTAAAAAATTATAATCAGAATAACTGCAAAATCTACCTTTTAACCCCTTCAATTCGTTTTTTCTTTCAAAAACCAACATGTTGAAAATTTCTTTAGTGGTAACTCCCTTTAACACAAAGTGTATGGAGCTATATTACTATCTATAATCAAGAGCATGCTCTTTCATTTTGAGAGCATACTTTATTGATTTCATGTTCAGATTTTGTAATACTCTCTCAAAACCCTGCTCTTGCACACAAATAGCAGCTGCTTGCACTTGCTGCTTCTGCTCCAACTGGATGCTTGCACTTGGATGTGTTGTTGCTTCCACAGGTTCTTCTGTGCACTTGTGGAATTTCTGCTTTTGGATCTTTTTGTGCAACAACCGTATCAAAATTCCCCAACCAATAGAATGCCAGCTGCAGTGTCATCTAATGAAATGATCGTCCCGCACAGGCGGTTACTCCTTGACTGGGTTCATCCACTCTCTCCACAACTATATCATATGTAGAGGTTGAGGGTGGACTCAGAAGCTACATTAAGGCAATAAATCTCTGTAAAGTCTCACAAATTGATGGCTCAAGATCAGTTAGGAGAGGCTGACCCTTCTCAATGGCCATATATGGAGATGAAGGAGGCTCAGAGACAGATGTCAAACCCTAAAGATGCTCAAAAACCTCCAGATAGGCATGAAAGGAGAGGTAGGATAGCTTGTCAATCACAGCCTTGGAGGGCAAAGCATTGCACTCTGACCTTAATTCACAGGCAGGATGACAAACAACACTGCTTACCTCACCTGGACCTGCACGTAATATTAGAGGACTGAAACACGGATCTATGGAGCAAGTAACCGTCGGGGAGAGTCCCAGACTAACAGCAAGAAGATCATATAGGCTGGGTGAAGGCTACCACATCCATATATATCATACCATATATGTTGTTTACTGCCACTGGCTGTTAGGAACGAACTCAACCTGACTAATTAACTTACCGTTAGGATTCTGTGCTGCACCTTTCACAATGGTCAATGCAACTGATTAGGACACCGAAACGAGATCTTACACTTAGTCGATTTACTGGATTTCCTCAAACAAATGCCGAGAGTCAATAAGGGCCAGGCCTCTAGTAACGGCCGGAGGTGCAGTCGCCACGAACAAATAAAGGCCGACCTCCCATATAGGCCGGGGAAACAACCAGGCTGGATGAAGTCCCGGTGGCTGTTGTGTGCATGCCAGCTAATGTAGAATATTTCCAGAGCTATCATATCTATCTCCATTGCTTTAATTTAATAAACTCAACAACATAATCACGCTATTTTCAACACTGTTGTTCTGGATTACTCATCTAAAGCGTTATTGTCTGATTTCAGTCACTGCAGGCGTGTTTACGTCTCAGACACACTGCATGTTGTAGTAACTTACAAGCGCCACAAGATGGCAGCAGCCACATTTCAAGCACCATATGGGAACTTTGCAAGGTTTCCTGAATGTTACACAATAAAAGCCTTGTTAAGAAATGATGGTTAAGGACTTCAATTTAAAACTTTTTGAAAGGAAGTGTCGGGTAAAAGTGTGATGCAGTAACTTTAACAGGGCAAACAGGAGCGGATCAAAACAAGGCTCGATCAATTATACTCATCAAACAGAGGGAGTTAAAAACAAAAGTTCAGGTAATGGCCCAGGCCTGCTACATAAGGAAATACAGTAGTCGATTCAGATTTTTAGTTTTGTCGTTGCTCTGTGAAGCAGTTTGTGGGCAACATTTCAACTGACTGTGTCAGAATTAAACAATATCATTGACAGGTTTCCGCAGCTGCAAGGAAAACATCTCAAAAATACCCCATTAAAGTGAAACCGTTTTGAATGACCCTCACCGTCCTCGGTAGCTGGCTCAGCCTCTGACACCAGTTCCTCACTGGGTCTCCTCCCTGTCTCACCGTCCTCAGAGTCGTCCTGAGGAGACAAGCCACAGTCTCTAAGCAACAGCCCCTTTCATGTGTGGATGTGAGAGGGGTTTGGATTTTGATTGGTTTTAATATGAACAATCTCGCTCAGACATCATTCGTGTATCTCTTAGATTAAGAGTTTTCTTTGGTTAAAGACATATAAAGACCATTCGTTGATGTTATTTCCACAGCCAATGTTAGTCCAGAATAATTTCCATTCCCTCTTTTTAATCTGTTGTACTCATGGTTTAGATATGAAAGGGATATGACAGCAAAGCCAAAACACAAGGTAACAACGGCAAATACAGACTTCAACTCACCTCTTTCTTGGATGATGGTGGGCAGTAGAAGTAGTAGTGTGGATTGGAGGGCACAGTTTTGAAATACTGGCACAGGATCTCCATGAATTTACCCTGTCAGATGATTATGTTAAATTTGAATGACATTAGCTTAACTTTGTTAGCTTATTATCTCATGTGCTTACTAACTGCTCTGGGGAGAACCTATGATTAATATGAACAGAAGATGAATCATTAGTACTCGTAGGACTTCAGATAATACCTGTATTATTCTGTGCAGGTCTGGATACACTTCACACGTGGGCTGTGTCTTCAGCGGCGTCAGAGGGAACTCTGGGATCTTGGATTTCTTGGACTCATCCAGGATCAGTGGAGATGAAGGAGTAGAGGACTTCCCTCTAGATTCAGCTTCACTGGCATCGTCCATTTCAATACTATTACCAGAAATATCACAACATTATTTTAAAGTCATTGCGACCCAATCATGGACATTTTTAATGCCATGTGTACATATACAGTATATCTAATCAGACATTTTTGAGGATTATATGCGCACATAGAAAGAAAAACAGAGGCTAAAGTTCTCACTTAAACCTTGAGGTTTAAGTGAATCCTCATAGTATTTGAGGAGAATCTGCAGTTGGACCCCCCCATTTATAATAAAATAATAGAGAGCGTGTGTCACACCCTGTGCCTTCTTGTGTGTGGGCATGCTCGTCAAGTTTATTCTGTGTCCCACCTCTCCTCCCCATCAGTATGATGATCTCCACCTGTGACTTATGATCTGGGCCATGGGAGGAGCTTAAGCCCCAGTCTCCCCGTAGTTTGTCAGTTTGTCTTTGCGTCTTGCCTGTGAAGCATTCCAGCACTTTGTGTGACAGACCTCCCGTGTGTGAACCCAAACTTGCTTTCTGGACTTTGATTCTGCTTGGACTACTGCCTGGTTCTGGACATTCCCTGGGTTCACTCCCTGACTGTTCTGACTGCCTGTGTAACACATGTGCATGTTTCAGTCACTGTGTTGCATTGCCTGTCGCCAAGTAAAAGTGTCTTATTGCGCCTCTGCCCCCTGTGTGCTCCCCAGTCATTACAGCATGATTCCAGTGCGCAATTACACCTTGTATTGAAATTTTTATATGCAAACATGCGCATGCTGTTTTTGCTATACTGTTATTAGTCACACCCTGTACATTAAATGCTGTTCTTGCTATATGATCTCACTGCATACTCGTTATTCTTTTAGCTCTATGTAAAACTAAGCCTGTAAATGTTGCTTATGTTAAATATACATGGTCTTGCCTGGACGAGGAGGCCATGGCAGCCCGCTCTGCTCGGCCCTCCTCAACCCCTCCGATGATAAAGCTGGAATGTTTTGGTTTCCCTTCCCATCCTGGAGCCTCCCCAACCTCCTTGAAGACTCTGATGTGTCCACAGAGGGTCTGCAGGAAGGCGGTGACGTCAATCTCCTGCAGGGATTCTTCACAGTAGTCCATGGCCATCAGGACATCCTGGGAGCTGATGCTGTGGGACTGCTGCAGGCTGCGAAACACACCTGACGAACACAGGGAGAAAATCACTGACTGGGGCTGTGTTCCACACACTGCTGCTGACTTTCATTTGTATTTTAGAAGAATGCACTTCAGCCACAGCTTCGTCTTAAATAGAACTGTGCAATTTTTGTAGCATTGCAGGAGCCATTTACAGATTAACCAACCTTAAACAAACCAGTGTATTTTAAAAAATTCAAACAAGTTAGTGACAGTCTAACCATATAATCTCAGAGGAAATTGTGCAATATCTGAATTAATCCTCCTGCTGCCTTGATATTCCCTATAGGCTTTGGCATCAGATCTTGGTCAACACTTCTCTACCAATGATCGGATGAGCCTATCACCTTAAAATATCAAGAATCAGAGAACTTATGTCTCAGTGGGATTTATAAAAAGGTGTCCATATTTCTATGTACAGTAGGCTCGACAGTTGCAGCTGCTAGAGTCCTCACTAAGACTAGGAGAGTAGATCGCATTACCCCAGTTCTCAGATCTTTATACTGGCTTTCTGCTTGTCAAAGAAATGACATTCTACTGTAGGTGTATAAAGTATTGACTGGTTTATTTCTGATCTGCTGCTCCGTTATGAACCGTCCACTCCTCAGATGGTCTGGGAAAGGTCTACTTACCGTCGGTCAAAACTACACACGGGAAAGCAACGTTGGGTGGCAGGTGAATTTTACTTATTTAAAAGATGATGTTTGTTGACATTTTTGCAATTATTTGACAGTGAAGAGGTAGAAAACATGCGCTCTAGCCACTCGGCTACCAAGGTGCAACAGTTCTAATTTTCTGAGTGTATGTTGGTGAGGAGGGAGGTCACCTTTGACGTAGCTCTGGTGGTAATGCTCCTGCAACAGGCTGCAATAGTTGGTCAGCTCCTTGTGTTTGTGAGGTTGAGCCAGGAGGTCAGTCCAAGGGGACGGACTGCTGCGGTCCTGAGACAGTGACCTATCAGAGGACAACATCACCACCATCAGAAGGAAAAACTGACAGAAGGCTGCAAGAAAGCGCAGCAGTTCCCAGTTAAAATGTCTCCAGAGAAGAAAGGATCCCTCTGTGCCACTGTATCAAAAAGGAACGTGCTGTAATGTCATACTGCTGCAGGTGTGACAGCTGGATCAACAGAATACATTGTGATCTGTTGAATCAATTGTCTCACACCCACTAAATTATAACTTTAAAGAAGTCATTAATATAGTGTGCCTACAGTAACATTATTCTGTGGTACTCAGTGACTGTGTACTAGTTGCTTATTTAGTATCAGCATAGATGGATGGCCCAATGTGGTATTTTAGTATGATTTGTATATTTTGTTTTAAGTTTTTTCTTTTTAACATGCAATGATCTTGATCCCTGTTTCCTCACCAGTGTATGTCAGTCTCCAAAGAAAGAGTTAGTCAGACATGTTAAATGCAGCTGTAATGAGTTTACTTTGACCACAAAATATACCAACATGGCCACATCCACAAAACTGGGCTACCTGTTGGAAGTTTGGGCACCGTTATATTTTATCCGTGCCTGCATGGAAATCTGGGTAGTTACCAGCTGAGAGACCGACTTCAACCAGTAGACACTAAAAATTTACTAATCTTTTACCCACAACAACATAAAAACAAAGCATCTGACGAACTATCATCTATCGCTATCGTTCTGGTGAACACGTCAGCAAACCGTACGAAGCAATGAAGCTTTGAAGAGCTGAGGGGAGCTGCACAGTCCGATGATAAATCTGTGAGTTCGTCAGTATCACCTACTATTGTGTGACCATTACAGACAGTCACACAGTCGACGTGTTGTTAATATAATAAATAATTAGTGTAGCTTTAACAGGCAGAAGAAGATAACTGCAATCTGTGCATTTCCCTGCACATCCAAGTCCTAAAGGTCCCACACAAGGCAAGCAGCCCTCCTAACCATCAGCTCCCTGTACAAACACATGCATCCAAATATTTCCTTTATATTTCACATTACCTCTTGTATGGTGTTACATTCTTGGTTTCCTGACTTCCTGGTGTGACTAATTGCTGCAGCAATGGCAACTGAATTGTTTATGGAAAATTCTGTGTAAACTCATGACTTGTGTGGCCGCACTGTGCCTACTGTGTGCACTGTGTGTAGCAACGCATGCCTGAAGAGGAAGCACAGACAGGCCTGGGAAGCCTGCAGGATTAGAAAAGCAACACTTTCCCACAAGCACAAGTTGTCAGAGGTATCCAATAAAGGCTGAGCAGCACCTCCACAGAGAGGGAAGGAGAGCAGAGAAACAGAATCAAGCAGTGCTACCTGAACTTCATCTGCTGATTCATCTCCCAGGATTCAGCATCTTGAGCTCTATTCTCACGTGTGAAGACAACCAGAGACACACAGGTTAACAACTGGACTGCAACTTAATCCTGACAGAATTCATGGGTCAGTTATGTCATACAATGGTGGGGATATAATTCAGTTAAAAGGATATATTTATATTTGTTTATGGTAGCATTGTACTTGAAGCAATTCACAGAAATCTGGGAACACAAAAGTAGTCACAAGTCAGACAGATTCTAACCACATTAATAACTAAACCACAGCAATGTTAGCTGAATGTTAACACTTCTATGGCTTTGATGGACATGGAACTCTCCTGGTTCAATCATCAGTACAACAAACATTTTGATGTATTAGAAAAATGTGGTTCATTTATAAGAAGTCAAAAGTTGTTATGATATAGCGCTATATAAATAAAATTGAATTGAATTGAATTGAAAAGCACAAGTCTGAGGAAACAAAAACTGAAGGAGAGACAGAATCTTCGACACTCGATGTGCATTTGGTACTGAACTGCAAATCACAGAACATAAATGGTGTTGCATGCACCATTAATGGTGAGCGGAAGCAGTTTAAGATTCGGAAAGTCCTTTTTCTTTCGCACTGCTCATCCAATGCTGTGCCGTCACTTGCTGCTACTGCTGCAGCCTTTCAAACAGCATTTCAAAAGCCTTACCTCCACTCCAGCACCTGCATCCACCTGTACACTCTGAGTCTATCTTCCCTTAAGGAAATCAGAGACTAGACACCAAATATCAATTGCAAATACATTCACATATCTACTTGACGCGATTGCTCCGACTACTTTTTAGTCATGTCACTGTGCTCCCAGATCTCAGAAATGACATTGGTGAGTACTGATAGGTAGAGTAGTCAAAACTACAACAAAAAGATCATGTTGTAATAAACCAAAATGTTCCTACCAATTAATGTTGACGACATAGTAGGAGATAAATAGTAAGCAGATAAATAGTAAGCAATAATTCCAAATTCGCACTGCAATTAGCTGACAGCCAGTATGTATCTAAACAAGCCAGTGGATGGTTCTGCTGCAGAACAGGCCTGTTGTTTGAAAGACATGTGATGTCTGGAAAGTGAAAAACCTCACAGTATTGATCTTGAACTTTCTCACATACAGGTACCAGTTTTCTTTCTGCCTTTGTCGTTCTCCCTGCAGGCGAGCAAAGTACCTGAAGAAGATGTCCTTGGGTTGGTGGCTGGAGTTGGGGTGCACCAGTTGGGCCTTCAGCTGCTCCATGGAGCAGTTGTAGACATAGACCGGACACTTTAATTGGTTGCTGTCGTTGGTACTCTGCTGAGAAAGCTGCCTGCTGAAGCTGATGTGGAAATCTGCCTTCTGTGGTTCAGAGAACTGAATTCCCTCTTTTTCTCCCAGCTCTGAAAAAGATGTAGAGCAGATTTTCCAACATCATTCATCATACACGTTGTGTTTAATATATTTGTATTTCATGTGTTAAATGTTAACAAATGTGTGGAGTTGGTTAACTTTGGCCGTTAACCCATTTTTAACTACACCAATTTGATTTTGACTATAACTCTGGACAAGAGCATTAGACCTGAGCCTGGGATCCTGGTCTCTGTCTCCAACACTCTGCTGTCCCAGCTGTCCTGGTCCAGGATCAGGGCGTCAGCGAGCCCAGTCTGGCCCTCGGACCTTGGTGAGAGCACAGGGGACCTGGCGCTGAAGTGTCCGCTGCTGGAGCTCCTTCGCATCTTACTGGCCAGACTGAGGCCGGATTCAGATCTTTCCAGACCGCTGGTGGAGCCAGACAGGGAGTCAGCCTGAGATTTGTTGCTGGGAGTCAGAGTGTCATCCTCCTGCGTACTGATGTTACTCTGAGGCTCCGTCTCCAGCCCTGATGCCATCAACATCAGAACATCTACAAAATAAACATATCCACAAGGAACTCGTTTGTATTCTGAGGATGTGGTTGAAAACCACATTAAAGAAGACATAGTCCAAGGTATACCTGTGAAGGAAGCAGGGAGGAAGGTGAGTAGGATCTGCTGGGAGCTGATGTACTTGGCATAGCACCTCCACTGTGGCGCAGAGCAACACCTCTCCTCCAGTAAGGCCTCTTCATCCACAAGGTCTGCATTACTAAAACTCTGCCAAAGACAAAGACGAGACACATTTAACGTTGTACTTGTAAGGACTCATTATGAGAGTAGTGCATTTACTTCCAGGGTAGACTTTTAATGTACTGTAAATAGGCCAATATGAAGTGTACAGTAGGACATAGGGGTTATTCTTAACATGCTATTAGACCAAGCGTTCCCTCTCAGAAATGTGTTTAGTTTTGCCATAACATGAATATAACATACACACGTGGACAAAATTGTTGGTACCCTTCCGTTATAGAAAGAAAAACCCACAATGGTCACTGAAATAACTTGAAACTGACAAAAGTAATATCCATCCATCCATTTTAGTCTGCCTATCCAGGGCCGGGTCGCGGTGGCAAGCTAAAGCAGGTTTATCCAGATGTTCCTCTCCCCAGCAGCACTTTCCAGCTGCTCCTGGGGGATCCCAAGGTGTTCCCAGGTCACAGTAGGTACAGTATATAATCCATCCAGCGTGTTCTGGGTCCACCCCGGGGCCTCTCACCAGTTGGACGTGCCTGGAAAACCTCTAAAGAGAGGCGTCCAGGAGGCGTCCTTATCAGGTGCCCGAACCACCGCAATTGGTGGTACACAAAATTACAAAAGTAATAATAAATAAAAATTTACTGAAAATCAACTAATAAAAAAAATCAAAAAAAAAAATCAGACATTGCTTTTGAATTTTGGTTCAACATAATCGTTTTAAAAAACAAACTAATGAAACTGGCCTGGACAAAAATGATGGAACCCTTAACTTAATATTTTGTTGCACAACCTTTTCTGTCTTTCCCTGTGTCTGTCTGTCTGTGTCTGTCTCTCTGTGTGTGGAGACTGGATATCCAAGACGTGGTGCTGCGCAGTCTGGATGAACACGGGTCGCGTCGAGTGGATGCGGACTGCCTGCTGCTGCTA
>JAVQJF010015481.1:0-20265 GCA_036023855.1 Gadopsis marmoratus | reverse complement strand
CCTCCTGTAATGTTTCATTACGATCTTGTTGTTGTGGAAGAAAAACTTTCCCCAACAAATACCTCGTGTTGTGCAACGCTAACTCCCTGACAGGACAAAGGCTCGCGATGAGCGAACAGAAAACTACTGTCTCGCCAGGTGGTAGCTAGCTGGCTAACATCTCACATCACTGCAGTCAACTGTGTGGGTGGCTAATTAGACTGAAAGCCAACTTGAAAAGGGCATAAACACTTTAATGGTCAGGCTGTGTGGCGGTTCGTCGGAATGTTCGATTATCACGAAAAGCAGCAATGCTCGCGGTTACGTTAAGCTAGGTGACATGCAAGTTTAACTTTTAGCAGACAGCTAGGCACGAAGCTAATGTTAGCAAGCTTTCTTTCACACAACATTGCGAGATATAAAGGGCGATAAAAACTCCCAACGCTTCCGGTCCTAACGTTTCTGTTTTAGAGAAACAGAACAGTATTCAGCGTTAAGTCTGGTGTATTGCCATTGATAACTAACTATAACTAGCACTTGTCTAACCTTTGTCTCTTGTCATAAACAAGTGTTTACACAATCAGCTGTGGGTAGCGAGCTAACCGGCCGAAAGTTAGCCAGACAGCTAACATTAGCTACACAGCGAGGCTGACGATAACCAACACTTTTTGAGGAGTCGTTCAGAACACGACCTCTTTAAACAAGAATACTTTCCATTAGTCTACAAGACAATACCCCACGGACATATAAACACACAAACTGCAACTTTAAAAGGCGTCATTTAAGTCGGATTACTACACAAATCAATGACGATTTTGCTAACCTCCACTGGCAGCCATTCTCTCCAGTCTATCTCGGGGCAGACCGAGAAACGTCAGTGAGTGCACAGCGGAGCCCCGGAAACAAGGATCAGCCAATCACAAGAGGAGCACGGACCTCGCAGCCAATCATATTCCTTTAATCTGAAATGAGGAAAAAGTTGATAGCCCTATGTGCACATTATAAAACAGTAACGGAATTACAAACGACACTGTATTCAACCAAAACAGTGACAGCAGCCCATGTAAACAGGTGGACGCGTCACAGATGAGTCCAACGCTGTTTAGTTGCAAACATGTGCTCCAACATGTTTGCTCGAGGTAGACATTACTCTTCGGAGGAATCCATTTTCTTTGCATTTGTTCCTAAGTAATATACACTTAGTCATTTAGACGAGATGGTAAATAAAAACAGGGATAGACATGGTATGAGTTAAAACAATAAACATAAACTAACACAGTGTTCTATTATATGTGACGGTACAACCTCTGTATGTATATGACAAATATGTCAAGTGTCAATTCCAGACATATGGGTATCTGGATTAGATTTTAAAGTTTTTGTTATAAACTACTCTTTAAGTTGGCCTTTAGGACTCAATAAGCCATTTCCACTTTCTATAAAAGGTTAAAATACTACATTCGTGTGGCAAATAGAAAACACTGTGCAAAAATGCATTAGGATTTCACAATTACAGCTTCAGAATTAGAATCAGAAATCCTTTATTCGTCTCACAGTGGAGAAATTTACATTGTTACAGCAAAAGGTGGACAGTGCAGATAAGAGGTAAAGTAACATAGGTAAAGAGCACACGTAGTAAAATCAAATCAACATGTACACATCCATGGTAATAAGCATTATGAGTAAATTTGTTTTAAATGAAGTGATGACCGTAGCAGCAATTGTAGGAGTAATGAACATACTATATGCGTGTGATGAAGACAGTAGCAGCATTATAAGTAGTGGACATATGCAAGTAATGTAATGACCATTAGCATTAGCTTGTAAATCTTAAAATCATCTGTGGTCAGCTAAATTGTATTAAACATAATTTATATTAAATGTCCCTTAGTTTTGCATAGTATATGTACTAAAGATGACTCTATATCCAATAACATTACATTTAAAATTAGGAGATTTTTTTCAAATTCTTGATATGGGTATATGGTGGAACACTTTAAAGACCACAATCAAAACGTTGTGAATTGTGGCACCACTAACACGCCCAGTAATCAAGGCAGCAGCACGCCTTAATTTCCTCCAAAAGGCACTAGGTCATGGTGATGTATTCTGATTTTTCAAGAAGCATGGCATTCTTAAAAATAGTCAAGTAAAAGTTGACGTGTAGTCAGAACCCAGACTTAAACTATCTGTGATAGTGAGTAAACACTGAAGACTTTCTTACTGTTTTTACAAGGTTTGAACATTCAGAGTCACAATGGGAGACAATTCCTAAATCCAGATGTACTTTGATTGAATTAATATAACAGCAAGAGCAATGTGACGTACCTTCCCTGATGTATCTTCCACTGGAGTTGAATAGAAAACTGACAGTGTTGGGGGGTGGACTTTACAGGCATCTGTGCAACTGTACAATACTCAGGAATTACCATCTTGGATAATGCAGCAGCATTGATGTAAGCCACACTCATGCATGGATAATTGAACATATTTAGCTGAAGTTGATTAAATAGTCACTCTCATTCAAATCAAATCAGCCGGTAAGAGATTAAATATTTGAATGTTAAGGTGAAATCTGTAATGTCCCACATGTTTCCTTTTCTCATTCAAATATTAAATGGGAGAAAAGCTACAGGGTATGTTGTGAATGGCTGCAATTTATTTTGATTTTGATTATTTAAAAATTCATAAATAAAAATTCATAAATAAAAGTATATTTATGTGTTGGTGTAAGATCATGTGCATGCACACACTGTGGTAAATAGAAACGCTTACATAAAATCATTTAACATTGTAACCCTTCTTCCACTGGTTTGTCTGGTCTGTGCAACAACCATGTCCTTTTATTGTTATATTGTCTTGACTGTGTTGTTATGTCAAATATTGAATGGAATCTCAGTGGAGAAAAAATTAATCAGCCACAAACAATGGAAAAAATACATACATAAACAAAAATTAATACATAGCCCTTAATTGTCCTTGTCAATTACAAAGTGAAATTTTAAAAAGTTACAAACTCTTCTCCATAAGGAGCGAAAAGCCGTCACCATGCTCACTGACAGACACCTAGCGCGTTCATCTGCTGAGTTAAATTATGTGCTGCTTCCATGTAAATACACTTATTTACACCATTTTTTGCATACTGTTGTAAGCGGCTACTAGTTATTATTATCCGGGGCAGGGTCAAGTTTCATAAAATTGTTGCTTTTACATGTTGTAATAATCAGTCAGCCAGCATATGTTGTTGAGAAAACCCATGCATTCTGTTTTGGCCCGTGTGTTGTGAGTCCAAGCTGTGAGTTCAGAGGTTCCTGGCATGATGGGACATAAATCTGTAATTGGAAGGCTAATTCAGTACAAATACAACTACAGAAAAGTACATACAAGTATGTATGAAATGTTTTTAAACTCAGAGAAGACACCTCCAGTTATCTCACCATCTTGCTTTGCTTTACACATGGTAGCTGTGTGCTAGCATGTGAATCCAGAATCACACTTAGGGCATATTTTATATCTACTGAAAAAGAATCTCTATTTTTTCAAATCTTTTTATTTTATTTTAGGTGCTTGCACATGGTGGGAATTGTTGGGTCTCTGTAAATAAAGAGTCGGTTTAGACCTGCTCTATATGAAAAAGTGCCCTGAGATAACTTTGTGGCGCTACATAAATAAAACTGAATTGAATTGAATTGCTCTATGGCCTCGCTCAGGAATTGCCAACCACAACTCTTTGTTAGCTTAATGTGTTTGTGTGGCACAGTAACACATTATCACCCCTCTGGTTCAGAGTTCAATATCCACTGCAGGTCAGTGACTTACATATATTTCTCACATAAACTAATTGTACTGTGTTTGAAGGACAGATCTAAAATAGTGTCATTTTTTTAAAAGAAGATTATTGTGTATTGATATCAAAATGGTAAGTGTCTGAGTAAACAGCTTTTCATGGCATACCCCAGGGTATTAAAACTAGAAATATGAAATTAAAAATTTGGCAGACTTGTTATATCCCCTGCATGTTTTCATATTTGTCTTCAATTTATAAAACATCTCTTATTACAACCCTTTACTTATCATATTGCAGGCCATCAATTACGCAGGATTATGCTGGCTTGAAAAGGCAGGTAAACTTGAAACTATTAATTTTATTTGTATTTCATGCTTTCGATGTTGAATAAATTGTTCAGGTGTGTTTATTTATCCTGGCGACCGCACCCTTGCCCTGGAGAAGAAGGTGAACCTTTGAGTGACAGTGACAGTTGATATGAAAATACCCTCTGGTCCATACTAAGTGTTTGTAAGCTTATTTTACACAATGATTCTAAAAAATGATATTCTTTATTGGATGTCTGAAAATGATTACTACGTTTCCCAAAACAGCAGACTCTGTGACTTTACCACCCAGCATGGTAATGACATATGCAGAGAAGACGTTTTAGGCCAACATTTAATCCTAACGTGAGTCAATTCCATGCCACAGTATATTACCATGTGTGGTCAACAGGTCTATAGTATACCATAATATTACTCACTTAAGTAGATGTACAGGAATCATTTTGCTTTAACAGAAACAAGTGTTATTAAATCTCTCTGTCCGAGGGGAACATTTACGATCAAGCCTCTCTATTATTCTCTATTGTTACGTTGATTATTACAGTTATTATGCTCATTTCAGGCTCTTCACACGGGCTGCCAACAATAATGAGGCAATGCCCTTTGTGGTGATGGCGGTTGATAATTCATCGCAATTTGAGCTCTCCGTCAGAGTCGAGGTGGGAGTTTGCTGCAGTGGGTCTTTTGACATTCACAATGCGTGAAAGCACCCCCAACCTCATGCTGTCAAGCAAAATAGGCTAATTGCTGTTTATTGAACACTACAATTGCCATGTAATTCCCGCTGTCATTTAATATATTATAACTATTGCTTTTAATTTAGAATTAGTTTCTTAATGGATTTGTGAGAATAATTACACAAGCCCATCCGATGATGCTGTTTTTTGGCAATTACAAAGTGCGTCTGTTGAATATCGAAAGCATTAACCTGCTTCTGATGTTTCCATATTTTATTTTGATAATGTCATATTTGTGTGTGTGTTTGTGTTTGAGGTTTTGGGTAACAGTTTGGTAACAACAAATATGATTTTTAGAAGATATGACTGATTTATTTTCATCTCCTTTACCTGTTTGTCAACTCAGAGTTCCACTGCTTTCAACTCTTACTATTTAAGAGTTTATCTGCTGTCACTCATAACACTTCAGCTGATAACTCCTTTCAATGCTTTAACTTCAAACAACACTTCACACCCTTTTCAGGTCTCCACCTTTGAGCAAAATCAAAGTCCCACAATGTCCACTGTTCATACACAATTTACTCCAACTGCCCCAATACTTCATTTGACATCATCTTTCAGTTTATACACTTGAACTGGCACTAATATCTTTCAGGATTTCCACCTCAGCTGATATTTCTAGATTAATTGATCACTCACACTTTGTCAATTTCAACCCCTTTCAGTATCTTCACTTCAGCGTCTTTCTGCAATTGGATTTTAACTGCCACTTCAACCCCTTTCAGAATTTCAGCTATTTTAAAAGTTTAATCTGTAAATGTTCAGCAGCAAGCACCTATACATTTTTGTTAGAGACCCATCCTTTTCTAGTTATAAATATACAAGTTGCAGTGCAGTTGTTAAAGTATTTAAATAATGATACATTTTCTATGTCTCTGTACACATACTGCATTTGGAGTCGCTTCTCGGTTTTCATTTGAGGGTGTTTACACCCACATTGGATAAAAACATGGAATGGCGGCCCTATGATTGTCTTTCTGTACTAATAAAGTCAGCCCTTCAGACATTGTTTTTTTCCAATTCATTTTAAACCTAGTCTGCTGGAGTACACCACCAATAATAGACAATGTGTCACTGTTCAACTACTTACTGATGGACTGCACTAGAGGTCCTGGTAACTTTGTTACAAGTAGTTGTGGCACAGCAGAATACTGCCAGCAGCAGATAACAACGTTATCATTATCATAAGCACATTCAGGACTTTATGTGTTGGATGATGCTATGCATTAAGTGTCAATGATGTTTTCTATAAAGATGTTTTAATACAATTCATTTGACATAAGGTGTGTAAGCATGTAGTCAGAGCCTCCACTAGCAACCAAGATTAGGCCTACATTCCTATGTGGATTATTTTTAGGAGTATTTGCTGTATGCAGAGGGAGATCATTGCAAACCCAAAGGTAGTGCCTTTACTGCAGTGCCATTATACAAGTGCTGTGCAGGCTGGAAATGCTCTAACACCACATAACACTGTAAAATGACAGAAGGAGAGACAAATAAAAGTACAACTGCAATCTAAGCAATCGATTTCATTTTTTTCCCCCAATTTCTTCCCATTCTGCCACACTGCGGCCTGTGAAATTGGGCCTAGCTACTGTTGAACGAGAGAAAAAGGCTTCCTGGGGTCGCTGTTATTTGATGATATCTCTGGTTTCTGTTTACCCCTCCATATATGTCCCTTTATGATATATTGAAACTGATCACCTGATATCTGCAGTTTCTACTTTATCCCCATCTCGCACAGAATTTTCTGGTCACAGCACTATGAACGAGAGATTTATTATTATAGTGTGCATTCACAATATGATACTGGTTCAGTCTGAAAAACAGCAAGAATGGCTGCAACCAATTGAATTGGAAGAGGTGTCTCCAGAGAATATATAGGAATAGATGGGCTCATTGTTTGCCGCTTACCTTGAGATCCAGAAACACAGCTGTTTGGTGTTTTTATTCCAAATATATCTCATTCTAAGGTTCTAAGAGAAGTAAATGTGAATATTCATCTTTTGCTTTTGAGAAAATGTGATATATCTAAATAATTAACTGTATTTATGAGTGTTTGTGTTCTGTATAATACACAAAGACAGGGTTTACGTTTGTAACATTACAAGCATTCTCATCTCGTCTAATGCCCCACTTTAGTTGTGAGCCCGCCTTTTGTAATTTCTCAGGAAGATGAGAGAAAGACAGTGCAGGGGGTTAAATGGTGGTGTTCCCAGGTTGGCATCGAGTGAATTGCAGAACAGAAGAAGAAGAGGAGACGAGGGATGCACGAGGAAGAGGAGGCGGGGGGTGTAATTGTAGTTTAAATGTGTGTTTTTGTCAGAGATGGAGATAATGGGTTATTATATGCTTCCGGGGGCCTGTGGAAGAATGCCTGCAGATGTTGCCAAGAGCCACAGGCTCCCCCAACCCGCCATTCAGGTGGAGACAAATAGGAGCACTATGGGAGGCTGCTGTAAATACAGACCTGGAGGTCTTTCTCCATGTTCTAAAAGTCCCTTTCTTGCTTTTTTCTGTGACTTTCTTTCTCGCTAACCCCACCAGAGGAGCTGATGAGCAGATGGCCCGAGTCTCCCCAAAAGCACCTTAACGCACCCTAGCCACTCAAACTGCTGACAAAGGTGTTTGCTAATGGCTGTTGTTTAGCTGCAGATCGGTAGGTTGAGATCCTTTCATTATCAATAAATCATGAAGTTGGGATTTTTTTTAAATACTTAGCTTTAAAGGAATATTTTGATATGTTGGGAAATGTGCTTATTTGGTTTCGTGCCGTGAATCAGATGAGAAGATTGATAACCCTCTCATGTCTGCATGCTAAATATAGATCTTAAGTCAGCAGACGGTTAGCTTAGCTTAGTTTAGCTTAGCATAAAGACTAAAAATAGGGGAACTAGCTAGCCTGGCTCTGTCAAAAGGTAACAAAATCTGCCTACCAGCAACTCTAGTACTCGCTAATTAATACCTTCTTTTTTGTTTAATCATGAAAAACCATCAGACTTGGCCAGGCTAGTCCCTGCTTCCTTGTCTCCAGTCTTTATGCTAACCTAAGCTAACTGGCTGCTGGCTGTAGCTTCATAAATAACAAATAGACATGAGAGGGGTGTCAATCATTTCAACTGACTCCTAACTATCGATGTCAAACTATTCCTTTTGGAATTTGGCTAAATGTTATTTAGTTCGCACCAAAAGTACTTGCAGCAAGGAGCTGAAAGGTATGATATAAACATTTATATTTACAATTTAGACACACTGCCACGAATTCCCCAATACTCAGTTCATTTGTGGAAAGATAAGATTGTACAAATATCAGTCTGTTGAAAGATGCCTGACTGTTGCATTCATAGTGGGTGGTCCTAATACATGGTGATAATAACCATTCATGCTTTTGTAACTAAGAGATGGAAAGAAAACTCTCGGCTTAGCTGAGCTGAGCCCCAGCTGGAAATGTCCTCTTTTCTTGTGTTTAACTGTGTTGTTTTGATCTGTACGGCCAAAAACCACAGTGACTGGTAGGAAGCCGAGGTTCACATTGGCTGTAACTTTGGGGACAGTTTCAGCAGGCTGCTGCTGGGTGACCGTGCATCGTCTGCCCTTCAAGTTGTAAAAGCAAACAAATAAGGCTGTGCTGCGTCCCACTGTGAGGTCGACTCATTTGTTCCACTTGTCCGACTGATGGATTTGGTTTTATAAAATTTGGCTTTTTTTAGCCTCTCGCTAATTAGTTAAGGGAGGGAATAAAAAAATGCACTCCGCACATTTTGTCCAATTTGACAAGCTTCTTTTTTCCCCCTTCTAAATTGTCCTCCTGTGGTCTTCTTCACAGACCTGTGCGTCCACAGCACGGTTGAGCTCTCTCTGTGTCAGGGTGAGCCAGAGCGGCCGGGAGGCTCAAGACACCCAACGGGGAGGCCTGGGGCTCTAATAGCAGAATCGGATTAGAGGACTCCCCTGGTGTGTGCGGCCATGCACCCCTATGCGAATGCTCTGCCTGTCATCAATGCTGAGGCCGTGGCACGGGGAGATCTATCAGCAAATCCGATTGCACGCAGAGAATTCTGAGGTCCTGGCAGAAAAGGCTGGGATGGGATTTTTCCCCCTCTCTCCCACTTTCCTTTTACATTATTTCAGGCCCCAGGAGAGTATTCTCCATCATGTCAATGTAATGTAGCACACAGAGGCAATCATGCAGCCTCTCTGACCTCAGGGCTGCCTGCTCAGAGGAGAAAATGCAACTTTAGCACTTAATCATCTCACCCATAGCTGCCGCACCAGTCCATGGGAAGGTTTTCCACACAATATGAAACCAGATCCCTCATGGTGGGCTTGCTGTTGTGTATCCCCCACGGCTGGGGGCTTTCACTCCTCCATTTGAAGATCAGCTGCCTCAGTCTGTGCTTATATGTCAACTCAACCCATGCGGAAAAATACCTCAGTTGGGCGCGATGTTACATACCGACACCTGCTGAAATATTTGGATTCATGAATCCCATCTCCTCACTGAAGAGTGCACGGCAATCAAAGTCATTCTAGTGTGATCAATGGCATGCCACTGAGGAAGACCATGTACGCCAGAGCGGAGTGATTTATTTATTGATATTAGCTTACATGCATGCCAGACATTACTGGTTCATGTTTCAAGGCCACAGTAATTTTCCTATCATTTGATAGGAAACAGAATACAGAATTAAAGATACTAAACAGAATTTTGTGTTTGTCCAACAAAAGCAAGACAGAGGAACAAGCAGTGTGAGTGAGTGTGTGTACATGCATAGAAATGAACAGGTATGTGTGTGTGTGTGTGTTATCAAGTGATTGATCGGCTGCATGCATGGCTCCAAGGGAAGACATAGGGAGAGGTCAAACAAGACTGTTCCAAATAGACCTGTCGGAGTCAGCCTCGGGGAGGCCTAACTGGTTAGACAAGGGCGAAACTTTTTACTACAAGTGGCCTTGCTTTACTGTGCACGGACTGGACAAGCCCATGTATTATTCACTGGCCTCACTGGGTGATAAATGGGATACCTCCATTCCAGAAGCAGTGGAATATTCACCAGTGCTTATCTCTTTTAATCCCATGACCGCAGGCCAAGTCACTGAATTAGTGGGCAAGGCATAACAGTGCTGTTTTAAACTGCAGGGGCAAGGTTATTTAACCAGGAGATCTATCCAAAAGCTATTTGTTTGATAAATAAGCTTGGTGGTGTAAGCTGACAGTGTTTTAAAGACATATTTAAAAGGGACATATGCAGGATTTATGCTAAAGATGAATTGCAGTTACGACCGTACACTGTATATTTTCCAGTTTTTTTTAAACATCTCACACATTCATTTATATCTCCTCCCGGGCCGCATTTGATGTCCAATATAAAAGCCAGATATTACAGCATTTGCAAGTGGTTGGATGTATTTTTAAACAGAGCCATCAGAACAAATGTTATGGCAATATGTCGGTGAATAAATCACATCACGTCACACTCCTCTTCTGTTTTTATGACATTTCTTTTAGTCGGGTCTATAAAAAGCTGAACTCCACGCTGTCACGTAATGAAAAAGCCACACTTCTTTGCATCTGTCATGACATATGCCTAAAAACAAAATAAAAAAGTATTTTATTTCATCCATTAATTTTGCTAAATGCCACTCAGCTGGCTTACTGCCTGTATCGTGTCAGTTTGTATAAAGGTGGATGTGACTGTGTGTAAACATTAGTCCAGATTTGTACAGCTTTCTGTGGTTTGTTGCCTGTCAGTTCTCTGTATGTTTTCTTTCTTGCCACAGATTATACTTACCTACATGTCTATATGTCTTAACCAGAGGTGGAAGATGTAATCACATCTTTTACGTAAAGGTTAAAGCTGGTGGTATTCTATGTTTTTCTCTCTTGTCAGCAAATTCTACGAAAAGACAAAAGAAATCAGTCAGTCTCACAGTACTTTCTTTACCTCTCCTGTCTGTGTCCATTTGCTACATTGAAGATGTAAATCTGAAAAAGCATTTACTGCTGAGAAACAGCAAAATAACCCAAAACACCTGGGCAGTGTAGTTTTTGGCAAACATTACTCTAAACAGGAGTAAATTGTCTATTTGTTGGGAACTATTTGTAGCGGCGGATTAATACACATTTGATGCTCTCGCGAGTATTTACATCGCCACGACGGAGAATGTGGGATTTACTCAAAATAAACTACAGTGCTCATGTGCATAGTAATGGAGGAACATGTCATGTGTGGCTCAGTAGTTAGTTTAAATAGTGGACAACAATGGAGCTCTATGGCACAAAGGAATAGGATTTATCAGGCTTTGGCTACACAGACAGTACTGATTAGCAGGATGAATTGACCGTTGCTTTTGGTCTTTTCATGGGGTTTGTTGATAATATAGAATAGCAAGAGTTCCCGCATTTATAGTACATGTAAAATCTTAATCTGCAAAGTAATTTCTAAGTAAAGTTCTTGAATAAATGCAGAGATGTAAAATTAGTACAATGTTGAAGCAAAGCATAAAATGGAAATACTTTAGTAAAAATCAAGTGCAGAACTTGAGTACAGGTACGTAGTTGCATTCCACCCTCTGAGCCAAAGGCTTAAACCGTTACCCTTCAATTTAACCACAAACGTCGCTAGATTTTGATGTACATTCTACAGGAGTTTCTTTCGGAGAGTACAACTTGTATTGCAGAGAGGGATGATTCCCCATTCTCCTCAGTCCTCTCCCTCATATCACAGCAATTTGGAAGAAGCAGAATCCTACGGTGCAACTACACCACCAGCCTTTGTTTTCCCCACACAGAAACTGGATGTCTGCCATGGAGCTTTCTAGAATACTAATGAGGGTGGTTAGCGAGTCAAAGTTACTGACCCGAGGTGTCAGGATAGAGCAGAGACCAAGGAGTGGTGGGGTGGAGTGCAGCCAGACGCCGTCTGCCACAGAAAGACTGGAAATGTCAGAGTTTATTACCTCTGGCCTGGCTTGCCCTCAGTCGGTCGGGGCTGATAGCAAACTACGCTCATGCCTCATTTGTGCTATTATGGGGATTTTTGGGGGGGTGATGAAGGGAAGCGCAAAGACTTTGTTACACTACAATCACTGCAGCAAGAGTGAGATGTTTTCTATTGTATCTCACCTACTGGAGACATGTCAGTGTTTAAACCCCTTGAAAGGCATACTGTAATTTCTAAGGGACATATTACCTGCCACACTGACACAACTCCTCCTGTGTGTGTGTGTGTGTGTGTGTGTGTGTGTGTGTGTGTGTGAGTGTGTGTGAGTGCTCTATAATTAGGCGTTCAACCCCAGAAGAAGCCCCACTCCACATCAGGGATGAGCGTTGGTAGAGCAGGAGGATTTGAACAGCCTCTGGAAGCGATGTCCCTCTTCCCCTCCACTTCTCTTTGCCTGCGTTCGTCTCTCCCTTCACCTGCCCTCCTCTCTCTCTGTCTCTCTCTCTCTCTCTGTGTTTTTTGGTTTCATTTTGCCGCTGATTATGTTTCTGTCAGCCCGAGTCTACCATTTTCTCTGCCTATTGTCTCTCGTGCTCCCAACTTTTCCGGCTTCATTTAAATTCTGCTCCAGCTCCCTCTCTCTCCCCATCTCTCCACAGGTGGTGAGAGCCAGGAAAAAAAATTCAAAAAAAAAAACAACAGAAAGAAATAAAAGAAAGGGAATGATCCCCCCTTTTCTGCTCCCCATGCCTTTCCGTGAATGCGGAGAGGGCTAGGCTTGTCAGGCAATTAATGTAGCTCCTCGTGGCTATGAGGAGGCTCTATAAACAAAGCCTATTCATGAGCTGGGAGATAACCCCCATGCCTTCATTTGTATCAAGGGGAGAGTAATTACCCCCCATGCAACTAATCTATCTCTGCAGCCACTGATTCATGCTCTGTGTGGCAATCTGTTTAAGGAGGCATCCCCCACTTTTGCGATTCTTTAATTCCATGTCCTGGATTAATTCATAATCCAGGACATGGATTACAGAAAAGAAACTCTTAATTCCATGAGTGCAAATTTGTGCCATTCTTTAATCGTAGCTGTATTGTATAAATATTTCACTAACATCTCATTTAACATGGCAGCATATTGTGAATAAAAGTGGTTCGTATGAAGACATATGGGAGAGAAAAGTCACAAAAATCAAACCTTTTAAAAACTAAAAAGTTCTAAACGGCCGAGAAGAAAAGCAGATTGTAACTGAAAGAGAACGGCAACATTATGCACCCTATACACAAAGCAACTGAATAGGCTTTGCTTTTTCTTTTAGAAATCTTTTTGTTTTGTTTTACGTGTGACTACTAAAGTGTAAAATTAAAACATTCTGAGTTGCTGTGGCAACTGAGGGTTATTGGATCCCTACATCCTCATAATACATGATCCCTACCTTCATAACTTCAAGCATTTCCTTCATTTGTGTTTCCAAATAACAGTACATTTGCCAAAAGTGCATTCTGATGGGCTTAAATTGAACAATTACGGAGTAGAAATGTTTGCAAGGAGAAGCTATTTGACAATAAGTATACATAATCAAGTTTGGCTGGGTGGCTTTCTGTGGAAGAGCAACATTGCCATCTATCACTGGGAAACAGAAATGCAGATACGCCACAAACAACTGACAGTGAGTTGCTGAAATCAGATGTGTTGCACGTCTACAGGTAAAGATAACCATGAAACACGTCAAGGCTTCTTTTGACAGGATGCTGAAACAACCTTCTACTGCTGCTTTTGCTCAAACCCTACCTGTGGTGTCTTGTATGCTACAAAAAAATGTTTAAATTACAGTTCAAATTAAGTCAATGGGGGTACATGAGTAAATCGTAGTGAAGACCAAGCTGGCTAAAAGTGATAGACAGTCCGAAGATAATGTGTTTGTTTGAAGTGACAAAAATCTTATCCTAAGCAAACAAAACACAATCCCTGCCTCCCTTCTATCACTCTGTCCTGACTGGCATGCTGATGGTCTACTGACTGATGATCTTCATGCTTATAATGCTGCCAACATGGCCTTGGATGGGAACGCTCCGCCAGGTTTAGTTCTCAGGCTCGCAGGTACAGTATTTGCATGGGATGCTGTGATGCTGGCCACACTGCCAAATCATAATCCCGCTTTGTGCTGCCGCCCCCAAACGTCCCACCGGTGCCTCCTCTGCGTGTGATTTCATTTCTCCCGGCTAAATTAGTGAAGGGCGTAGTTTATCGAGTGGCCCGCCTGTCCGCGTGAGAGATTGCAGGCGAAGGCAGCGCAGGGCGATTAAACATGTGGCTGACATGCCGGTGTATTTGCTCTGTTGCCCCATTGCGTGATGCATGACCTTTTCTCTTTTTATTGGCACACATGCAAACATATAGAGTGCATCCATCCGCACACAGAGACACGCTCAGGGAATGCTGCAGGAGTGTGTCGCTATGATTGAGAGAGATGGCTTCTTTCTTATCCGTAATTTCATGCACAGTGTCACAGATCTGGATGCTGCACGGCCTGACTGCTCTCCCCTGAATCCTAATTCCACATTCAGATTGGTTTATTTCGGAGACGCCTCAGCAAATCATGCCCCTAATTAATCGGAATGATGCATCGATTACAACTTCCTTCTTCCCTTCCCTCCACAGGTTTTTCGAGGGTTTATGAGGAGCGCATGAGGAAACAGAAACACAATCAAAGCAGAGAAACTCAACGGAGAAGAAAGAGTACAGGCTTCGGCTATTTCAGATGCAGCGTTTGATTGCACTGTGTGCAGCTCCCTATCATTTCTGCTGTTCCGTGAAGCTCAAAGGTATCTTGATCAGGAAAGGTAAAACACTTCAGGTCAATGCAAACAGGTGTATGTAAATGAGGGTTCCAGTGGGATTTGCCGCCTTTTTTCTAAGCTCAGTCCTTTACATTTCTTTTTTTTTTCTTCATCAACTTTGTCTACCTCTCCTTTCCCTCTCTCCATCCTTTGCTCTTCAGCTCTAACAGCCCTTGACAGCTGGAGATGAAATAGAAATTTTGATATCAAACACCTACACGGAGGAGGGCTGACCTTTGATCAGCACGCCGTTTGATGTTGTGACATGAAATTTGCATCACGGGAGCCCGGGCAAGCGGACTCTACCGCAAAGGGCTAATGCCAGAGCCCTGTCAGGGAGCTGCGAAGGTCAAGGGCCTATTAGGACGGAACAAGCCCTCTAATCCCACACGAGGGCCCTGCACAGCATTTGATGTTCAATACACAGAAATAGAATAGAAAATTGAGCTCTAAGAACAGAGCAGCGGCAGTAAGAGTATTCATTAGGTATTAGCCCGTGAGTCAACAGGGAAGGAAGGGCATTATGGAATTATTATTAGATATGACATTGTGTTTTGAGCAAGACATTCATAACCTCTGCTGGTCAGACAAGATGATACTATAACAGGCCTCTTGCTGAAAGAAAGATCTGGTCATTTGTGAAATTATCCGGAACGGCGAAGCAGCTCCGTGCCAGAAATAAAATGGACATCCTCTCTCAGGTTTGTGGTGGTGTGGGCTGCTTTAGAACATATGGCGTGCTCCACCTGAATGTTGTCTATTGATCTGTGGACAGGTGGGTCAGGGGAGCTCGGAAGCTGCTTAATTATTCAAGCTGGCACGTCATTTTTCATGCTTGGTGTTGTCTCGTGAGGCCAAAAATAAACCCGTCACTCTCACTGTCCATCTTTCATCTGGCCATCAGCTTGCAGCCTCATTAGCTACTTAGCACAGGTGAGGGACGGGAAGGGAAGGACAGAGGAGAGGAGAGGAGAGGAGAGGAGAGGAGAGGAGAGGAGAGGAGAGGAGAGGCTCACACATTTACACATCCATACGCAATATGTCAGAGAATCATTTGATCTAATTTCAGGCAATATCATCATCTTTCCACTATCCTGTATTCAATATTTCACTTGCATTTTTCAAAGGGTTTTTTGTAATACAGGGAAGACAGTGGTTTGTTTGGTTAATTCATGATAGCTACTCTTAGCAACTTTGACAAATTGGGTGTGCATCTTGGAAGCCCGTATCGCTGAGTGAGCCATTGGTTCCCGCAGTCGTTCCTGTAAATGGCTGGTAGTCTTAAAAGACCTGTTTGAGCTAAATGTCTCAACACGCCATCTACTGTTTTAAATCAGCCCTGAACCTTGCAAAGCCAATGCTGACATAGAGTCATCCGGTTGGGACCTGTCTACGTCATGATATTTATATGAAAAACAACTCTAATCAGTGTCAGTCAGTCTCCTCCGACCCACACACTATGTAGCCATGAGGCCACGCCCCCTACAGTTGCTGTTCCCTCACTCGTTGCCTTTTTTTATAAATGTACTTTTATAAATTTTATAAATAAATGAGAGAGAGGGTTCTAGATGAATTTGAGGGTGGAGAAACACTTTAAACTTATAATTAGGCTCATGGTAAAACATAGCAATCCCCTCCTATAATGCGTTATTACTGAATACTTCCTAGATGACCTTTGGCATTTTCTTGCAGTAATGACACTTTCTCCCTCAGAGCAAAGCAATCATCCCACCTTCAGGACGGATATTCACTCCTGACGATTCCAATCCGGTCAGAGTTCAACAACCTTTCTCACTTCGAGACATTCTTAATGCATCTCAATAATCTCCCGGGAGAGATGAAAAGAAAAAACATGGTCCACTATACTGCATTACCTCACTCACCATATTTCCTGACACCCGTATGAGGTAAGACTTTTCAGGTCAGACGTTTTTTAAGGACTCAGGAGTTTGCTGGCCTGATCAATAATTTTGTTCTCTGTAATTATCTCAGCATTGCACTCATTAATTACACTTTCAAGGCTCATTTCCAGCGTTGGCCACAGATGCCCATTCTGTGGGAGCATCCAGAGGGGTGAGGGTGAGAGAGGGGGTTGCACAGGAGAGAGTGAGGCCTAATTAATACGCTCTGTCTCTCTGTCTAAGGCTGGCTGCCACTCGCAAAGAGGGCAAAATGCAAGCGCTCTGTCATCTGAGACTTCACCAAGTGGGAGACAAACGAGGTCTTTGGCGGCCAAATCGATAAGTTCCTCTGATGAGCCAAATTTAGAGCGTGATGCTTCTGCTTTGAAGTAATCCACTAACGCCGCATTGTAAGACTTTTTCAGAGAACTTCCTGCGTTGCCTTTTCTGACTTAAGGACAAATATGGATCGAGATATCGAGAGAAAGCTCACATGGATCCGTGCCTACTGTACAGATGCACCAGGTGCAAGTTATTTGGTGAAACATTGGGGCACTTTACAGGTTAGCGAACTCAACTAACATGTTGGTTTGATGGACAGTACCCATCACAAGCGCAGCTGGATCAGCACAGCGGTGTGGCTCTATGGTAGGCTATCTTAGTCAGTCCACCATTTTGGACCAGACTATTGGATGGATTGACATGACAATTTTGCACATATATTCATGGTGCCCAGAGGAAGAATCCTTGTGATTTTGGTGATCCCATAACTTTTCATCTAGCCAAAATTCAGACCACCACCAGCTGGTCAAAATGTTCACTTACCCAGAGAAATATCTGAACACCTGCTAGATGGATTGACTCAAAACTTTAAACAGAAATTCATGGTTTCCAGACAAAGTATCGTCATGGCTTTGGAGGTTCTCTGACTTTTCCTCTAGTGTCACCATGAGGTTAAAACTGCTTTGATTTGTGACCGAATCCCTGCAAAACTAATGAAATTACCATCCGCCTCAGCTGTACTTTGTGTTTAGTGCTAATTAGCATAATCTCAGCATGATAACACACAAAGCTGACATTGCAAACATTATACTTGATAAACATCAGCATGTAGACATAATAAGTGTAAACATGCTAACATGCTCGCATTAGCATTCAGCTCAGAGGTCTGTTGTGCCTAATTATAGCATGACTATAGACTCTTGGTCCTGTTGTGTATAATAACAAATTAATAGATTTCATCAATGATTCTCTGAAATGTATCTATGTTAAACTACATCTATGATGGCTACCTTTGGGCCAAAGGGAAGCAAAGAGAGTTAGTCTGTCCACCTGTATTCGACTGAATCCCATCCGTCTGCTCATTTTTCTATTTTGCCGTTCTTTAGAAATATTGAAAAAAAATAAATAAATAACGCCGCCAATCCTGCTTTTTCAGCGAGGTGATGGAACGAGTTTGGCTGATAGCAAATCCAGAGTGATGTGTGACTTTGCTAAATGCGATCACTACCTTGCCAACCTCTCCATCTGTCCAGGAGGCGGGGGTTGCCAGATTGGCTGAATAATTTCTAGACCCAAACAGCTGTCAGCTCCCATCTACGGCATGTTCCCGTGACAACACGTGGATATGCCATACGGGTGGAGACGTGAAGAAGCTGACAGTGTCATGACGAGATTAGAAAAATCAGTTTCCGGTGCTCGTGTAGTGATAACTTTTGATTACTGTTGTTAATGTCATGAGTTTGAATATTAACTGTGTGTGACTCCCTTCCCTTGATGACACGGTTTGCCTCTGTTGAGTGCACTATGGGATACCTGTCCCATACTGCTTAGAGTGTGAAAGTGCAGTGTCATCCCCAAAATATTATTATTTCGCTGACGCCGCTCTGACTCGCCTGTCTCATGCTAATGATCATATTATGATGGTTGGTGTTTAGGTTTAAATCCACCAGAGGGCAGACAAAGGTCAGTATTAGTTATACATTCAGTATCTAATTTCCTCCTCTGAATAACCTGAGCACAGCATGAACTGGCCAGAGCTCAGCTGAAGGCACACTGATGCCACCTGCTGTCCAGATTATAATTAAATATAACCAGAAAGCACTCTTGTTTCAAGGCATTGTTGGATATTCCTACACATATTGATTAGGTAACAGTGTGTATCAGCATGAAAGTGTTGCTCGTCCACACATGGTATGGGCATTTATATTTGTAAGATGTTTCCAGGTCTCAAAACTGCTTTTCATTAGTTTCAGTTACATAAAGAGTCAGAAATTAAATCATGGAATAAGTTTTAGAGTAACAGTTTGCAAGTATGGCATACATGGCATACGTGCGGATGCATTCTGAAAACCACATAATCATTTGGCGGTGGAGAGGGGAACCGTGAGAGAGGCTGTTAAACTCCTGACATATAAGTGGTTTGGCATGTGGATGGAGGGAGGGGCAAAGAATACAAATGGAGAGGAGAGGAATAGTGAAAGAGGAGGAGGGTTAGGAGAGGAGAACCAGCTGGGGTTGTACCTTGAGTCAGGATACAGCTGCACGCACAGTGGCGTGTATGGAGGCTTAGGCCGGGCCAGGCCTAAACATGGAGCAGTTTCACGCCTCAGCTGCAGAGAATTCAACTGGGAAACAGGGGGCTAATAAAGAAACTGGGAGCAGATGATTTTCTGCTTTTGCAGAGCTTTTCCCCAACACACGGCCAATAAAAAGGTGTTGGGCTGTATCTGTATATACTGTTTGAATCTGTGGATACATCTGAGTGTATTCTGAGTGTATGACACCAAATGGTAAAAAGACAAGGGCCTGATCCTGACCATGACAACAGATGACTCCCTGACATCCAGCAGTGCAGCAATAACAGGTACGCCTCTTCAGGTCCAACACAACCGGACAGCCTTTGGCAAACATCGCTTGTCGTGGCTGTTTTGAGATCATCTTGAGGAAATTCGTGTCATATTAATCAGATTTTACGTTGCACAAGTGATTATTCTGTCTGAGTTTGCGGACGTTCTGGCTTGGTTCACTCAGCAGACATAGAATACAGTGCTGTCTTCCTCCACAAGGGGGCGAGCTCTCTCCAACATTTGCACGTAGGTCCATGTGGGCCTGCTGTAACTGGAGTCATGAATACAGCAGTTCCTCTGTCTAGTAAGTATGACAAAAGTGGCACAATTGTTTAGCTCAAGCATTCAAGTTTGAGCCTGGCCTGCAGTTGAGTCTGTTGTTCAAACGAAGCTTTAAAGCAGAGCGACTCCTTTTTATTTCTTTCACCTCGGAAATTAATTTCCCACCCTGAACAAATTTGGCCGTTTCATCCCCTTTCCAGTGATTTGTTTTTCTTCTTCTTGCTCGAGGCAGAAAACAAACACATGAGGTTTTGCGCTACTCTGCGGTGGGGGTCGAGACCCCGCCACCCCTCCCAGCGACTCGACTTGATGTTGGGAGATGGGACAGGAAACAGGTGTCACCCATGACCTTCAGCACTCCAACACTATAGGCCTCACAATCAGGGGGCGCTCCAAGGGGGGGTGGGGGGTGGGGGCAGGTCTCCTCACAAGCTACTTCACAATTTCTCCTCTCATCGATTTCCTTCTCACCGGCAAATATTAGGTAAACCCACACTCCCACGTTTGTCGTCAGAGATTATTTCCACGGGAGTCGCTGAGCGTTCAGGATTGTGTGTTCAACATCAATGCTGCACTACCCAGTTACGCTGTGTTTCTCCTGCATTCCCCCCCCCCCCCCCCA